>BKZX01025831.1:3810-26405 GCA_014362285.1 Fagus crenata | reverse complement strand
CTTCACGAGTGGGCATTAAAAAAAAAAAAAAAAAAAAAAATTTAAGCTCTCTCAATGTAGAGGTCCCTCAACTTTGAAATTTTTTCAAATTGATCATTAAGTCTAAGATGAATTTAAATAATAATAATAATAATGAAAAAAAAAAAAAAAATTTTAATTAAATAATATTTATAAAATTTTTACCTTTCAAAAAAATCCATAACCCACATTTTTTTTTTTTTACATGACGCCCATAAACACATTTATGAAAGTTAAGAACTGAACAAATAAGAACTTCAAAAACCTTTCATATTGATCAACATAAAGAATTGAACAAAAAAATTAAGGAGTCAAACAAAACAAAAGATATTGCATCAACCAAATGCAAACCAAACCAGTGCACACATAAGGAAGAATCATCCCTAAGAAGCACAACAAAATTACATGAGTATTACTGCTTTATTCATATATGTTTCATCAAATCTGTTATAAAAGGCAGGACAAAAAACTAGTTGGGTCATATTACTGTCTTGGCACTTCATTCTCATCTCAACAAGGAAACCAAGAGCTATAGTAGAGTATGGCTGCCCTGTCCCCTTGAAGTCAGAGGGGCGTTTCTGTATGAATTCACAACATTCATTAAGAACAACAAATTAAATCCAAGACCAACAATAATAACATCTACAAATACACAGCAATAAATCACAACACAAATTAAATTGGAATAAATTGTACCCCCAACATCAGAACATTCAATTAGCTAGCTTGGTTAATCTTTTAATACAAAACCTAATAGACCTTATATTAATCTGATTTATGCACTAGTCAGAAAAAACATCTATTATATATTGATATGCTTCAGACAACTCATAATTAAGTTGTATGAACAATGCAACAACAGCTTAGTAAATGGACTTCACTAGAATATGAGATATGTCAGCAAAACAAGGATTCAAAAAGCAATTTAGTTTTCTTAATTCAGAAGCCCTTAACACAAATTGTGGCATGTAGAATCCTCAAAAAAAGTGATCTATGTGGCAGTGGTAAGGCCAAAACCTGCAACCAAAAAGTGTGCTTAATTCTAAAGGAGGAATTTAATTAGTTGACATAAAACTAAATTCCGTAGAAACCAAAGAAAAACCATTTTTTCAAAAATAAAAGTTATATACAAACAATTTCTGCTAGAGTTGAAAATGTAGCAAAACCCACTATTAAATTGGTAACATTAAAACAATCAGCATGCAGGACAACAATACACCATCATGCGGTCAACTTCTAGATGATCTCTTGCATTATATCTTCCTGAACTAGCATGGAAACAATTCTATCTGTCCCTTCTATGTCCAACCTAAAAATAAATCCCTCTAAACAAGCAAGACAAACTCAATGCAAGAAGAAAAATCACAACAAGTGTCTTAATTCTAATATCTACTCAGATTTTTTTGTCAAACACTCAAAACACAACATATTAGGATACATTAGAGGAAGACTGTGGAATATGACACAATCAAATAATTCAATTACATTTCTTTGCATTTATTACTACAAAACATGGCCCAGAATAAGGTTCATATATGATAGAATATTAGACTATTTAACTATTTACATTGTTAGGTCCCCATCCTCAAATTGATTTATTAAGGACATGACCATAGGCCGCCTATGTGAGAATGAGAGACTAGCAATGACATGTGAGACACCAAGGAAAACCATGGCTTGAAAAGTAAATGACCTAAGAATAGGCCATGAGATTAAAGCATGCAATGTGAGTGAAAAGATATGGTGCCTATGCTGCCTAAGACCAGAAACATCAAATAATCAATGACAGCCATGACTAGATAGTTTCAAGCCTTACAAATTCAAATTTATCAAAAAGAAGTGAGTAAGACATTTTGACAAATACTCGGTGTGTACATTAGAAATTGGTCATGACAAGGGCAGTGGGGGAACCTGATTTTTCACAAAAATTTTACACCCAATTCAGTCTCAAGCCTTACAGTTGAGCGAAAAACATAATGCATACTGTATGCAGAGCAAATTGAGAATTGAACATCTATAATGCATACTGTATCAATACTTCTATTATTTTCTCATCCCAACATGTCAAGATGCTCATCTATAGTGTAGATGAACATATTATGTCCTGTTAAGCATAAAAAAAAAAATAAAAAAATAAAAAAAGATAGTAGATTTTGACAGTAGAGTCCACAACCAAATTAAAACAAATTTAAAACAACACCACTATTCAGCTTTTTGCAATTTAAATTCATTGTATATGTCATTAAGTGGCATAACTCGTTCCTAGAAATTGCTAGCACACTGAAACATAATCCATATTCCTAATGTTTTAGATCATATAATCTAATTAAAACAAAGTAGTTCTTAACAAACCAAGTACTACATACACTATAGCACAGTGGCACGGTGAATGCATGCATTATATATATACACATGGTAAAATATATAATTCTCTTAAACCTTTTATCAAACATGTCGAGGACTTCTCACAAAGATCTTCATAAAGAAATAAATCACACTAAGAAAGGTATTAAGAAATAGATTTATGACCATGTGATTAAGTATATGTTTCCAATATTTATCTAAAACTGTGAAGATGAAAACAAAAAAGTTATGAAGAGAAAAGCTTGGGAAATAAGGATCCAAGCAAACAATTGGCGTGCATAAATTTGTCTGTTTGGTTACCAAGATAATAAAGGAAATAAGGATATCTAAGAACACGTGAAGAGATAGGATATCTAAGAACAGTGGGTGTTGTAAAATCTAAAATGCCAAGGTTTTCTTTCCTTAACGTTTCCAGAAAACCAAACAACGAAATGGGGATCTGAAAAAAATAATAATAAAAATTGTGAAACCAAGCAGTAAAAACAACGAAATTCATCGGAAAGAAGTAGGAACAACTAAGCAGATGTTGACAGTAAATTCTAAACAACTAAACAGAAGAAGCATTGATTAGAAAACTAACAAAAGTTTTTATTTTATTCCTATGTCTATACCTTCCTCTGCATTATTTTTTTTTTTTTGTTTTTAATTCCCAGTCACACCAAAAGGAGGGGATTCTTCACATATTTTTATAGATGACATATATATGGATTTGCGCTGATTACACAACCAGAGACAGAGCAGTATTTTATAGATGTTAAACACTTGGAAGAAGGATAAATAAAAGAGAGGGAGAGAGATTACTCCATACCTAATTATCATCTTATTTAATCTTCTTGCCGTCAATGTAAATTTCTGAGGCATGAGCAATCTTGTGCCAATCCTCGCCAATTTCTGGTTGGCATCTTCTACTCAATTTGGGACATTTTGCAATTTTGAAACTTCTTAGAGATAGGAGACAAAGCTTCCCCTCTGGTAGAGACACCAATTTAGGGCATTTTACAATTCCAAGTAGTCTAAGCGATGCGAGATTCAGCAACCACTCCGGCAACGCTGTCAAGTTGGGGCAATCTTTGATTACCATGTATTGTAAAGTTCTTAAAGACCATTTAATCCATTGGGGCAAAGCCACCAACTGTGGTAATTCATTGAAGATTACTACTCGAAGGCTCATTGTGAATTCTTCTCGATTGTCTTCCCCTTCAGTCAGATCAAGCTTTCCACAATTCCAAATAATCAAAACCTCTAGAGCAGTTAGGCATTTTAGGATAGGAAACAAAGAGATCAGACCCCCACACTTGATAATAACCAATGCCTGAAGGCCAGTGTAGCCTTGCATCCCTTCAAACAAAGATTCAATATTGCCACATTTAAATAATCTCAAAAATCGCACGGAATTCAAGGACCCAGGGAGAGACCTCTGTTTGGATGTTATAAATAACCATCTGAGGTTGATCATGTATCTTATATCTTTTGGCAGTTCTTCTAGATTTTCACATCCATCGAGGGCTAAAGTTTGCAGATTTTGAAGCTTGCAAATGGAATTTGGGAGTTTCTTAATTCTACAATTTCCTCTCAAATCTAACAACCGTAAATGCTTCATGGTACCGATGGAGCTTGGCAACACCTCAAAACATGAGTCACTTAAATCTAGAACTCGCATGTATCTTGTTAAAGACTGAATGTCTGTGTATTATATTATATGTCAAATGTAGTACAAGAGAGAGCCTTTATATAGGCAGAGGTAAGAGTAATGCACAAGTAAAAGGAGTGCTATACAAGACAATATATTGGGCCTAAGACCCATTGGACTTATATTCTAACATCCCCCCTCAAACTCATGGTGGGTGAACAGACACCAACTTGAGTTTGGAAATAAGATCACGGAAACGGCCTGGAGGCATAGGTTTGGTAAATATGTCAGCTAACTGGTCCTGAGAAAATACTGAACGGAGCTGCAAAGTACCCTGTAGTAAGTGATGACGAACAAAGTGACAGTCGATCTCAATATGCTTAGTACGCTCATGGAAGACGTCATTGTGGGCAATTTGGATGGCACTTCGATTGTCACAATGGATCGGAACTGCAGTAGAACAATCAATGCCTAAGTCCTGGAGAAGCCAACGTAACCAAAGGAGCTCAGCAGTGGTGTCAGCAAGTGCTCGATATTCTGCCTCAGTACTAGAACGAGCAACAACAGATTGTTTCTTGCTGCGCCAAGAGATGAGGGAGTCACCAAGAAGAAAACAATACCCTGTAGTGGAACGACGGTCAGTAGGGTCCCCGGCCCAGTCGGCATCAGAATAAGCCTGAAGAGTGAGCGACGACTGAGATGAGAAGTGAAGTCCATGAAACAAGGTGCCTTTCAAATACCGAAGAATCCGAAGTACAGCTGCATAATGGAGAGACCGCGGTGCAGCCATGAACTGGCTAACAATGTGAACAGCATAGGAGATGTCTGGTCGAGTGACAGTGAGGTAAACAAGACTCCCAACTAATTGTCTGTAGAGGGTAGCATCAGGAAGTGGTTCTCCATCATGAATATTCAGGCGATTGTTGTATTCAATGGGTGTGTCAACGATCTTGCTGTCCGTGATTCCAGCTCGAGAGATAAGATCAGATGTGTACTTGGCTTGAGTGAGATAGTAACCATCGGAGGAGGAAGAGACTTCAAGGCCAAGAAAATAACTGAGAGGACCCAGATCCTTCATCTCAAAATGCTGACCAAGAAAGCGCTTAAGATCCTGGATGCCCTGCACATCATCACCAGTAATAATCATGTCATCTACATACAACAAGAGAAGGGTAATACCATGATCTGAGCGTCGGAAGAACAGAGCTGAATCATATGAACTAGCTGAAAAACCATGTTGAGAAATGGTGGAGCTGAACTTGGCAAACCAAGCTCGTGGAGCTTGCTTAAGACCATATAGTGCCCGACGTAAGCGACACACTTTGGGAGAAAAGCCTGGAGGTTGGGAGAAACCAGGAGGGAGCTGCATGTAGACTTCCTCAGTTAGTTCTCCATTAAGGAAAGCATTCTTCACATCCATTTGAAAAAGTGGCCAATGTCGGGAAGCAGAAACTGCGATAAGAGTACGAACAGAGGAGAGGCGAGCCACCGGTGCAAATGTCTCCTCATAGTCAATGCCATACTCTTGAGTGAATCCCTTGGCAACGAGACGAGCCTTGTAGCGATCAACAGTACCATCTGATCGAGTCTTGATCTTGTACACCCACTTACAACCAATAGCAGATTTACCAGCTGGCAAATCAACCAGATCCCAAGTACCTGTCTTTAACAATGCATCCAATTCTTCTTTCATAGCTTGCTGCCATAAAGGGTCAGAGGAGGCCTCACGAAAGGTGTGAGGTTCATGTAAGGTGGCAAAGGCAGAAAAGCAGTGAAAATCACGAAGATGAGAGGGAAGAGTACTTACCCGATGAGAGCGACGAGGCTCAGGAGCAGTAGTGTTGACAGGATTCGCAGCAGGGGCAGAGAGAGGAGACTCGTCGAAGGTAGGATCGGCTGTAGGAGACTCATCAGAAGAGGGATCAGCAGGGGGAGACTCGTCGGAGATGGGATTAACTGACTCAGCAGAAGGGGAAGGAATCTCAGGGAAGAGATTTGGTAGAGGATCAGCCTGAGAATCAGAATTACCTGCAGAAAATAAAGGTAAGGAATAGAACATCTTGTGTTCCCAGAAGACCACATGCCGAGAGACTCGAAGACGCTTGGCGACTGGATCATAACAACGGTACCCCTTTTCTTCAAGGCCATAGCCAAGAAAACAACATAGCTGGGAGCGGGGTTGAAGTTTAGTGCGCTCATGTGGTTGAAGAAGAACAAAACAGACACAACCAAAAACCTTGAGTAGACTGTAGTTTGGAGCTGTGCCAAACAACCGTTCATATGGTGTTGTGTTTTGAATGACAGGTGAGGGGCATCGGTTGATGGTGTATACTGCAGTGAAAGCAGCTTCACCCCAGAATGAGGCAGGAGTGGAGGCTGCATTGGTGAGAGCCCTAACAGTATCTAGGATGTGACGGAGTTTACGTTCAGCTCGTCCATTTTGTTGTGAGGTGCCAACACAAGAGGTATGAAAAACAGTTCCATAGTGTTTAAGAATAGTAGAAAAATCTGTTTGTCTATATTCTCGTGCATTGTCAGAGCGAAATACCTTAATAGCTTTAGAATACTGAGTCTGAACCATTTTAGCAAAATCACGATATATTGTGAGAACTTCAGAACGATTTTTCATTAAATAAATCCAAGTGTAACGAGAAAAATCATCGACAAAAATAACAAAATATCTTGACCCCCCCACTGTGGGAACAGGAGAGGGCCCCCATACATCTGAATGTATAAGATCAAAAGTTGCAGAAGCAATAGACTCACTATTATTAAAAGGTAAGGCAGGTTGTTTGCCGAGCTGACATGGCATGCAATCAAATGGACTGGAAGAAACTGAACCTAATAGACCCTTAGATACTAAGGTTTGAATACGAGGAAGAGAAACATGACCTAGACGAGAGTGCCACAACTCGATGGAGGCAGAAGCAGCAATAACAGGGGCGGAGACTGATGAAGACGGAAAGTGAAGGGAAGTGAGCTCAAACAACCGTCCAACCTTACGCGCGGACCCAACGATCTGCCCCGTCCGAGAATCTTGCACAAGACAACCACGAGAAGAAAAGAACAGGTTTAAACCAAGTTCGGTTAGTTGGCCAACAGATAAAAGATTAAGATGCAGATTAGGAACACAAAAGACATTAGAGATAGATAAGTTAGGGGTAGAGATGGAGCCAACATGACTAACAGTCATGGCGGAGCCATCAGCAGTGGTAATAGTAGGTAAGACAGGAGGAGTGTGGGCACTTGTGAGGTGAGGATTGTCCGTCATGTGATTGCAGCAGGCAGAATCTAAGAACCAGTCAGAAGAGATACCTGGTGTCATAGAAAGAGCAGAATTGGATGCACTGGAAGACAAAGCTTGAACCTGACTGAAGAGGGCTTGTAGATCTGCTATGCTGTAAGTAGGTGTAGTCAATGAGACAGGATCAAAAGATGCAGCATCGGATGATGGTACAGACTCAGAGGCAGTCAAGGCTGCAGAGCGCTGAAGAATGCCGGCACGCATGTTACATCGATCAATAGTGTGACCGCGATGCTTGCAAAAGGCACAAATAAGATGATAATTCTTTTGATTGGATCGCCTATGAATAGGCTTAGAAATTTCACTTTGAGTCATAATGAAATCTCAACTGCAAAAACAGACCACAAAAATGAAATCAGCACGAAAAACTGGGTAGGGAGCACCTGGGTTGCAAAAAGTCAACTCTGGAAAAAGTCAACTCTGCTGGTCAAAGTCAACGCAAAAAGTCAACTCTGGTCAACGCAAAAAGTCAACTCTGGTCAACGGAAAAGTCAACACCTGGTCAACGCAAAAAGTCAACTCTGGTCAACGGAAAAGTCAACGGTCAACGCTGGTCAAAGTTAACGGTCAACGCTAGGGCTGACGTGGCACTGTGCTGACGTGGCAGTAGCGTGTCTAGGGCTGACGTGGATTAGGGCTGACGTGGCGTCCTGGAGGCGTGACACGTGGCAGAGAAGAAGGCTGGCGCGTGGGGGCGCGTGGGAGAGCGTGACGGCGCACCGAATCTTCAGGCGGCGCGTGAGGGCGCGTCCGACGTCGGAATCCGCCGTTTTTTGTGCCGTTGAGTCGATAATCTCGAGAGCTTTCCAACGGTACCGGCGGTGTCTTGATCGGAGTCAGGGAACGGCAGATCCGAGGGTGGCAGTGGGTCCTTTTCGGCGATGAATCAGCTTCTTGGCAGCGCAGGCAACCGGATTTCTGACGGTGGCGGCTGGGCAGTGCCGGAGACAGCTGAGGCAGCGGAAGAACGCCTGGAAGGACTAGAACTGCACAATATTAGAGCCTTAGCTCTGATACCATGTTAAAGACTGAATGTCTGTGTATTATATTATATGTCAAATGTAGTACAAGAGAGAGCCTTTATATAGGCAGAGGTAAGAGTAATGCACAAGTAAAAGGAGTGCTATACAAGACAATATATTGGGCCTAAGACCCATTGGACTTATATTCTAACATATCTAAATCTCGAGACGCATGCATCAACAAAGGATTCAGAGGAGGGTCCAAGTCCTTCTATAGGAGAAAAAATGGTCTGTATACTCTTTGATTTTTGTAAACATTTTAAAACATTTTCATTCTGCCAAGTATTGTCAATATATGAAAAATGCCAAACCTTTTTTGAGATGTTTTGGGTCTGACAATTCATTATTAAGCACTCACTTTGTGCTACTGATAGTGCTAGATCATGTGCAAGATCATGTATTTTGAAGCCGCGAAAGTAACCAAAATCTTCATAATCTTCGAGGAAAGATCTTGAATAGAGCTCATCTATATATTGGTTGCCAATATCTTCCAACTCTTGATTTTCATTCCTTGATTGAAGCAAATCATGTGCCATCCAAATTCGAACCAATACAATACTATCGTATTGATAATCTTTTGGATAAAGTGAAAAATATGCAAAACATTGTTTCAAAGAAGATGGCATCTGATTGTAACTCAATTGCAAGGCTGACAAAATATCACCTTCTTTTTTGTTCAATTTCCACATGTCATTATCTTTTACAAATAGCCAATCACATTCGTCGAGCTTTGAATATAGTAGGCTTCCTAACGACTTCACTGCTAAGGGAACTCCTTTACATTTCTTCACAATCTCATCCCCAATTTCCACGAGGTTTGGGTGTTGACTCTCTTGTCCTTCATCAAATGCCCATTTTACAAATAAAGACATACAGTCTTTATGTGGAAGACCTTCCAAGTTGTATGGGGACACGTTGCTCATCATAGAAGCAATTGTTGGGCTGCGTGTAGTCACAAGGATCTTGCTCCCTTTGGCACCCCCCATCAGCAAACTCCGCAACTCAATCCATTTCTCCCTGTCCTCGTTCCATACATCATCCAAGACTAGCAAGAATTTCTTGCCATCCAAATTATTTCGAAGGCGCATTTGCAATTGCTCTTCGTCCAAGTCATTACAAATTTCACCAGTTATTGATTTGACTATTTTTACTAGTAGTTGTTTTATAACGAATTCGTCGGACACGCACACCCAATATTTTAATTCAAAATGCTTGACAGCTCTTGCATCATTGAAAACCAGTTTAGCTAGCGCAGTCTTGCCAAGACCTCCAATCCCAACTACAGAAATAACGGAGACGTTTTGACCATCAACAGGAGGATGCATTAGAAATTGTATAATGTTTTCCTTGTCTTGGTCTCTTCCTATCACATCTGAAGCTTGGACAAAGGAGTAGCTCATCTCTCTCCCACGCACCACATGCCTCTTTTCTGATCGTTCAAAGAGATGAAACTTAGCCCTATCAGCTGCAACCTCATCTAACCGCGCTCTAATTTCTTTGATTTGGTGACCCATCTTTGTTCGGAATACAAGTGAATTAGAGGAAGAAAAGAAACGGCGTACCTTCCTGATAGTGCTCCCACGTGTTTCCACATCTTGCCTCCGGAGTGCTTCACATTCGAATTCATCAAGGACATCTTGAGCATCATAAAAGACTTCTCTGAGATTCCCAAGCCAAACGGTCAGCTCCTGGTTATGAAACTGCTGCTCTTCTGCATCCAAGAGCACAGCTTTGACGGTGGATAGAGTTTTTTCCAGTCTTTCCAGATCGCTTTCAACACCCCAGACCAAGCAAGCTTCTTGGAAAGCCAAGGACCCCAGTTTCCCCAGCACTTTGTCTGCAATGTTAAAGACAAATGTCTCTGCAGCCATATTACAGAGAGAAACAGGGAGAAGTTCCTTGGTGAGAGAGGAGGTGTGCGAGAGGTTCAGATTTCAGAGGTATGAGTGAGAAGAAGTAAGCGAAAAGTAGGATATATGTTGTGGTTCAGATTTCAGAGGTATGAGCGAGAAGAAGTAAGCGAAAAGTAGGATATATGTTGTGGTTCTCAGTCCAGAAGACACCAGAGAAAAGTCGTCCGCTATAAATGTTAGTTGAAAATTGGGCACCGACATGTGACCACCAACCTAGGCCTATGCAATAATATTTGGCTTACTTTCAACATGTCATTCTCCCCTTTTATATATATAATATATTTTTTAATATAATATATTTGGCAGCACTATTCTCACACCTTTTTTGTTATTTCTACGTCATTTTACATTAATTTTTGTTATTTCTACACCATTGGTGCTGAAATAACAAAAAATAAAGTGTGAAAATATTATTTATATATATGAGTTCATAGTATTTGAAAGATATAGCCTGACATTCAGCAAGGGTAACCGAAAGATTTTATAATATTTTTTCATCTTTAGATTTTTTTTTTTTTTATTACTTCCTTTTATTTCACAATATTAGCACGGGACTTTATTCAAATTCTGAAAGAAAATTGTCCTCATTTTATCGTTCAAAATAAAAAGTTATTTGTGTAACACATTGACCCACGATAAAAAAAAATATATATTTTTATTAAAAATGGATAATCTTACTATCTAACTTATTTGTTATTATATTGACTCATTGCCAACAAATTTTACTGTTTATTTAATGGGTTAAAATCCATTAAAGATATTATATCTAGTGATGTTATTAAATATGGTTAATGATAAATTCAGCAATTTCATTACGTTTATTTTATTACCCTTAAGCTAATCAAGATGATAACCACGCATCCTTACGGGATCATGCAAAAATGATTTTTTTTTTTTTTTTTTTTTATCATCATCATCTCTTTGAAGAATTAAAAGGATTAAGTACCTTATAATAAATGATCCCCTAATTTTATGAAATGATTTAAGAGAGAGATACGAGAACCTAAAGTTGCAAAAATAATCCTTCCAAATTCCCATTACATTTCCAATGCTTGTTGTTTGAGATCGATTGGGACTTTGAGATTTGAGTTCTATCACATTGTTATTTGGTTCATCTTAAGCGATTCATTTAGTTATTCATTTTTTTTACTTTGCAGCATGTTGGAAGAATATTGTATATATATTATACAAAAAAGATTAAGATTGTTTTCGTCCCAAAAAATTGCATGAAATTCGGTTTCCATCCCTAAACTTTGAAATTTTCGTTTTTCGTCCTTGAACTTTGAAAAAGTTTGTTTTTACACATTAATTCCGTCATTTTAAAAAAAAAGTCCAGGGACAAAATTCATGTGTAAAAAACGAACCTTTTTAAAGTTCAGGAATGAAAAACAAACTTTTCAAAATTCAGAGACGAAAATCGAATTAACTTTATGCAAAATTTAGGGACGAAAATAATAGTTTAGCCTAAAAAATAATGCTAGAGGTTGAGGCTAAATATTTTCGAACATTTGTTTTGTGTGTTTGGGTTTCTTTTCCTTTAATTTTTACCTTGTAATGTGATAATAACTATAAAATTTACTTGATTTGTAGATTATGGGAAAACCAACTACAAAATTTGACAACCCTGAGGGGTAGCTCAACTGGTCCGGCCTTAGGTGTGCTCCCTAATGGTCACTAATTCGAATCCCCTCAAGACTAACCTATCAAGTTAAAGTTTTGCGCCTAGTACACGTGACTAGTAGTGTGTTATGTGTCCCCTTAGAATTAGTCGAAGTGCACGAATCTATCTCCTCCGAGGATTAGTCGAAATGTGCGTATTTATGAAACACTGGCCCCCTGGAATTAGTCAAAGTGCACTTATCTGTGTCCCCACGTGACTAGTAGTGTGTTACGTGTCTCCTAGAATTAGTCGAAGTGCACATATTTGTGTCCCTCTAGGATTAGTCGAAGTACGTGTATTTACGGAACATTGACCCCCTGGAATTAGTCAAAGTGCACTTATCTGTGTCCCCCTGAGATTAGTCGAAGTGCGCATATCTACGGAACATTGGCCCAGACACCCAAGGTTATAAAAAAAAAAAAAAAAAAAATTTACAAAATTTGACTTTTCCAACAATGACTATTAAGATTGGATTTTGCTATAAAATAGAATATGATTTTCAAGATTTAGGTTGAGTAGAAATGTATTAAAAAAACAATTATTTTGCGTTTTTATTTATTTATTTATATTTTGTTAATACAGAATATATGCTCGTTTAGATTTTCATGTATAAGTTAATTAGTTTTCAATCTTAGCATATTTTTAATTTTTAAATGATGAAAACAAATTTATTCATGCTTTTGTCTCGATGAAATTCTCATTTCTAACATTTTTTTTATAATCTATAATATAATATAAATTAAAACTTGACGCAGAGAGTAAATTTTTACACTCCACCAAACACTGCCATGTCAGCTTTGCTTCTCCCTGATTCATTCTTTCTCACGTTAAAGCTGATCCCTGATTCATTCTTTCTAACGTTAAAGCCTCTCTCTCACACAAGTGTATTCACATTAAACTCTCTCTTTAATTCAATCCTCTTTTCTCTCTCTATTTTTTGCCCATCTGACTCCTACGTTTCAATCCTATTTTCTCTCTGATTTTTGCCCATCTGACAGCTGCCCTTCCTCCTCCTTTAACGCTCTCTCTCACGCCCCTTCTGCTTCCCATTGTTTCCTTAAATTTTCCACCGTTTCTGCCTTCCTCTAACGCTCTTTGTCACGCCCTTTCTGCTTCCCATTTTTTGCCTTCAATTTTCTACCCTTTGAAATTAAAACTCACTGATTCAATTTTTTTATATAAATTTCCAGCTACTCTTTGGCTCTCTCAACCTCGCACGACTCACCAACGTACAAGCAAAACACAAAAAAGTTCGTTTCAGGTAGATAAGCCTCTGATTGCGAAATCTCTCTAGCTCTCTCAACCTCGCAGGACTCACCAACGTGCAAGCAAAACACAAAAAAGTCCGTTTCAGGTAGATAAGCCTCTAACCCATTCCAAAATTTAGCCCAATCCAAAACCCATTCCAAATTTTAATAAAAAAACCCACCAATTCTTAACCTAACCCACATAAATCTGATCTAAATTCCCAATTTTTCATAAATAAAAACAAAGAAATTCACAAAAAATCTCTGCCCTCACCGTTCGTGATCGAACTCTTGAGTCCTGACCCAACAGTGAGCTCGAAACGCCATTCGCATCTCTCTGTCTTCGCGAGGCTTGCGACGTCGCCTCACCGCCACCAATCGCATTTCTGCTCACCCACTGGCAGAGCCAGCTTATGACCAGTGCCCACCCTCAAATTCTTTTGAAAAAAAATTACTTACTATATATACATCAAGAGAGGCAGGTTTAATACTCCACTGAGTGAAAAGACAAAGATGAGTGTATGCTTTTGGGTTTACGAGCCAATAAGAGAAAGCAAAGAAAGAAATATCGCTTGGGAGAGAGTCTGAACTAAAACAGAACAATAAAAAAGAAAACTCTAGAAGACTTACACAAGCTTATAGCTTACAAGCTTAGAGCATCTCTAAGAGACACTCTATCTTATCTCTACATTATCTCTATTTCAGTAACTTTTTACTTATTTGAAATGCAATATTCTCCAACATTACTCTCTATTTTATCTCTACTTTATTTTGTATATTTGAAGACCCCGGGGATTGAACCCACACCCTCATAGACGAGTAGGGCTTTTTAGGAAGTGGGATTACCACTGGGTCAAATACCCAAGTGGCATCTCTACTCTATTTAAATATACTTTCTTTATTCTTTTATCAAATTTAAATATTATATTTTTTATTCATTCTCTCTCCTCATTTTTCTACTCCGGCAACCACTCCACCATCCAAAACCCAACAACAACCACCACTCCACCAAGCTGCAAACAGCAAACCCAACATCCAAATCGACATCAGGGTAGAACGAAACTCAAAACGGAATTGGAATTCTTGCTCAACAATAATCTTTTAGAAGACATCTTATACAATCGTAGATCGCATTATTTATATATCCTTCTTTTTTTACTGGGTTGAAATCCTGAATTAAATTGTGGTGGACCGAATCCAGCAAGTTCATGTGCTCAAGTGGCTGGGTTCCTGCCCCGCTAGATCCAGAGCATTCGCCGTTGGATTCAGAGCATCATGTAAATAGTAAAAGCATTTGCCGAAGGCCGAGACCCACGAAGCAGAGATCGGCGCAAACCTAAGCCCAGATGTAGTGGCAAATGCAGAGAACGGCGACGATGGCAGGGTTTTGTTTCTCAGCTCTCTCTCCCGTTTGTGTTCTGTGATGTTTCGGCAGAACGGAGAGCAAAACGAGGGAAGAGTAGAACGGAGGCAGAGAGAGGGGAGAGCAGAGAACGAAGAGAGAGAAAAAAATCAAGCAAAATGAGAGAAAGGGAAAAAGAAAGCCTTAAATAGGGGGGTGAGAAATATTTTTTTATTCGGTGGAGAGCAGATGAAGAGTGCATAATAGCTTTTCATTTGTGAAAAGCTACTGTAGCACTTTGGGTTTTTTTTTTGCATTGAAGAGTGAAATAGACTGGGCTTGGAGCAGTTATCTCCATTTTTCCTCTTCAGATGTGGAGATAGAGAGGACTTTTACAGTGGCTTTGGAGATGCCCTTATAGCTCATGTGGTTCTCATAGCCCCACGTGATCTACTCTATATAAGTTTTGAATTTAAGAAACAGTGTTTCCTTTGAAAAAAATGAAAGCTTGTGGTGGGTCCTCATGGGCGTTCGTTTTAAAGTTTTTTTTTTTATTTTTTATTTTTTTGCTAAATTTGATAGTTTATATATATATAGTCTATTTCTAATCCATCAAAAAAATATATATAGTCTATTTGTATGTACTTAACTATAGTTTCATTTTATTCAAAAAAGAAAACTATAGTTTCATTTTTATAGTTATCTCAAAAAAGAAAAGGAAAAATATTTTTAGCTTATTAGTTGATTTTTATTTTATTTGGTTAGTTTTAGTTTATTAGTTGATTTTTTGTGGTGGATCGAGTGTCAAGTGTGTGTGTGGTGTGTTTTTTGCCTTTGTCTGTTATGTGTATCCTTTGTGGTCCAATGGATATTGAATAGTAAGGAGTTATTGTGTAGTATTTTTTATTAGTTTTATTAGTGTAGCAAAACAAAAGCAAAAGCCTAAAAAATGTTGAATTTTATATTTTATGATATGTTAGTTTGTGAAATTTGTTCTTAAATTTGATTTATGAATTTTGGGATTTACTCTTAGATTTGGTTTGAGTTTTGGGATTTTAGATTTGGTTTGAGTTTTGAGATTTGTTATACTGTTATTGTTATATGAAAACACGTGTAAATCAATTGTAAAAGGTTACAATGAACTTATTTTTTGTTACTTTTTGTTTATATATATAATGTATATCAGCTTTTGGCATTTTTTTTAAATGAATATATTATTCATCAAACTATATGTATACAAATATATACATATTATTTCTGTTGAAATTGAGATCAAAAGGTGCCCACCCTAACTTAAATTTCTAGATCCGCCCCTGCGCTCACCAGTAGCTCCTCTCCGATATGAGTCTGACTCTCACCAACTCTCTTTCTCTCTTTGACTCTTTCAGTTTCTCAGATCTTATTCTTTTTCAGTTGCTCACTCCTCTCATTCTCTTTTAGTCTCTTTCTCTGGTGTTGTGCTTGACTGATTTCTTCCATTTGTGATTGTGAATGATAGAAATGAGTTTGCTTTTTGTTGTGACTTAGTTTGTTCGATTATGTGGAATTGATCTGTGGTGTTTATTAACCGTGATTGTGGTTAGTGGTAATGGGCAGTGGGCCCATGGCTGGCTTGGTTTATGACTATGTGCATTATTTGTGCTGTTGTTTAGGTGCATTATTTGTTCTTTGTGCTTAGCTTTATTTGCATTATATGTTTATTTATTTTTATTTGTGCTTAGCTTTATTTGCATTACATGTTTATTTATTTATTTATTTTTTGTTTTGGGGGTAAGGTTTATAATGTTCGGAGGTATTTGCTAAAAAATAATTTTTAATAATTGTTATTCAAATTATTAGTGTATTGAAATTTTTTTTTAGCAAAATAGCATTTTTCTATTTAAACGTTGAAAATGTGTATCAAAATCATGATTCCTAGCTACTTGCATTTGTTGAGATTTTTTTTTTTTTTTTTTTGAGGTTTCCACGTTGAAATTGTAAGTCCTACAATTAATTTTAGAAAAGATAATTAAAAAAAAAAAGTAGAAAAAAAATGTTATTCTCCCACAATTTCAAATAACACATATAGATTTTTTAAATTACAAAATCTATAATATACAATTTCAATTATGTTCCATTAAAAATAAATAAATCAATTTTTTCGCGCATCACGCGGGTTCACGACTAGTAATCATAATTTTAAAAACCGGACTAGATCCGCCAGTTCAACCGTTTAGCTTACTCACCAGTAAAGGAGCTTTTGAAGAAAGATCTCATAAAACCTCTAATTTGGTAGATAATTATTGCTCTGTCGAATCATTTAAGGACAATTAAATGTAATTGTAGTCCAATGAAAGGAAAGGTTCTTAAATTTGGTAAAGTTTTGTGCGTGGGAAAAAGACTAATAAATGTGTAGGGAAAGATTTTGGTTGGTACTTGGTACATGCTTTGAATCTTCCTTTGCTGTAAAAATATAAATAAATAAATAAATGAAAAACGTTTTAACTTCTTTCTAAATTATATCAAAGCCATTGATTGCTCACATTTATTTTTTATTTTTGTCAAACTTGCAACTAATGCTATTCTTTGCCCATAACTTAGTGCTGACTGTTTGATTAGCCAATATTTCGGCTATTTTATTTAGCCATTTCATAAGCTTAAGTATAATAATAAACAATAGTCCTAAGAGCAACTCCAGTAGTGCTCTCTATTTTATCTCTATATGTGCACTATTTAGCAACTCTCTATTTATTTTTTCAGACGAACTCTCCAGCAGCACTCTCTATTCACTCTCTATTATATTTAAATATACATTTTTTATTCTTTTATCCCATTTAAATATTATATTTTTTATTCATTCTTTATTATTATTTACCGGCAAAATTACTCGTATAACCAACAGCCATAACCCAAATCCTTCCCACCGTCGCCACCACCACCACCACCATGAATCAACCCAAAGCAACCAAAACCCACCGCAACCACCACCGTGAATCAACTGTCAACCACCACAAACCCAACAAAAACCACCACAAAATCAATTTCTCAGCAACCAAATAGAGTCAAATTCCAAAGTTCCAAAACTAAAAAATTAAAAAGAAAAAAAAAAAACCCAGAAAAAAACCCAAAGTTCCAAGCTGAGATCGGCGGAGCAAACCCACCACCCCAGGCCGAGATCGGCGGCGCAAACCCCAAGCCGAGACTGAGAAATCGAATCAACCACCACGCCGGCAAGCCCAAGCCACCAAATCAACCACCACGCCGGTAAGCCCAAGCCACCGAATCAACCACCACGCCGGCAAGCCCAAGCCACCGAATCAACCACCACGCCGTTAACCACCACCACGCCGGCAAGCCTAAGCCACCGAATCAACCACCACGCTGGCAACCACCACGTTTCCAACCGGCAAACCCATGCCGTTTCGTGCTTCAACAGAAAACCCAAACCACCACCACGCCGGCAACCACCACGTTTCCAACCGGCAAACCCACGCCGTTTCGTGCTTCAATAGAAAACCCAAAGAGAAGAGAGAGCATAGAGAGAAGAGAGAGCACATAGAGAAGAAAGGAAAAGAGAAGGAAGAGAGAAAAAAACGTAGCAAATGAGAAGAAACGAAAAAAAATAAAATTTATATACTCAGGGGTACGGGACGATAAAGAAATTATTTTTTTAATTGATAGAGAGTTGATACAAAGTGTACAATAGCTTTTCATTTCTGAAAAGCTACTGTACACTTTGTATTCGAAAATGGAGATAGAGAGTGAATTTAGAGGACTACTGGAGCAACTATCTCTATTTTATTGTCTATTAATAGAGATAGAGAGTGGATTTACATGACTGCTGGAGTTGCTCTAACCCTGTTCTGTTAGGCACGGAGTAATGTGAAAAACATAAAAAAATAATAATAATAATAGTAGATATTTTTTCATTTAATATTTTTACTTATTATAAATTTATTATATTTATTTATAATATTAATCAAATAATTATTTTATTTATGGCATTCCTAGTCCGACAATAGAACCATAAACCACTCTCTATATAACACATTTTTATTACCATATAAAATTATCAACTCTAAACAAATAATATAAATAATTCTGAAGTCTTAATATTACATAACAACTCAAAAAAAAGAAAAAAAAGAAGTAGGTTTTTGATTTAGGTTAAATATATATATATATATATAACACATTTTTAATACCATATAAAATTATCAACTCTAAACAAGTAAAATCAAATAATACAAATTCTTAAGTCTTAATATCACATAACAACTTAAAAAAAAAAAAAAAAAATCTTAAAAGTGTACCGGCCGGAATTGATATTCTACTTGAAATGGCCCGGAATGGCCTGAAATGGCCAAAATGACCCGGAATACCCCGAAATTTGATCCGAGGTGGAATGGGGGGTTATCTCGTACCGGTTTGCATACCAATACAAGATTTTCTGTCCGTTCCGGCCGGAACGGAACAGAATATACAACTATGGGTAAAACTAGCCAAAGTATATTAAAATAGATTTAAAATAAAGGATCGATGTAAGAAGATAACATGAAAGTAATTACTTTGATTTAAAAGTAATGACTTACAAAATTTAGCAAATAAACTGGAGGCTGAAAGCTTCAATGATTACAAGTGTTTATGAGATATGTTTAGTGAGAACAAGAGAACAACCTGTTCTAATTTTGAAACTTCAACACATGAATGCTTAGAATGTTATAAGAGTAAGAGGTTTAACAAGTTCTGAATTTAACATTATAAGGAGCCATATTTACAGGCAAGGAGGAAGATTTTAGATGACTTCAAAAAGCCTTGGATTGCCTTGGATTCTTCATGATAAAGTTTACTATTGCTTTCCCAAAAGCAAAGGTGGATTGCTTTTCCCAAAGTAAAAGCATTTTACCAAAGGTTAATATAGCCGAAAGTGCATTGTCTTGGCATGCGTTGTCTGGCGCGCTTAATAAATAGTGCAAATTCTCTACTGACATAGAACTGTTTGCTGCAGAGGAAGTCACTATTGCTTTTATCAATTTGTCTGGCATGTTTATTAACAGTTAGTTTAACAGAAGACTACTAATCTAGATTTAGATTATAGTCTTCATAGCCATCATATGGATCCTGAGAATCTTGGTACCAATTCAGAGGAGCTGAAACATGAGGGAAGGGTTTAGCAGAGGATGTAGGAGAATGTTTACCACTAGTTGACTGTAGCACTGGTTGGCAGCCATTTGGGCAATTTCTACTAGTTCCTGAGGGGACTTTCCTTTAAGAAAATCTTTAATAGAAGAAGTTGAAGAGGAGGGCTTGTCTTCTATCTTCTTCACTTGCTTAATCGGGAATTCATTGTAGACAAAACCAATGATTCTGTCTCTGTTGAATTTATCAAACCATTTAACAACAAACTTTTTTATCAAAATATTATCATCAATCTGATAATGCCATTTAACAATCCAAGGGACATGGAATTTAGCACAAAATAGCAATATTGCAAGAAAATAGCCATTATACTCCGAGAACTTGTACTTTTCCATGAAATGTAGCAAGGATTCTCTGAGTGTTTTAGTACTTTCTTCAATTTGCAAGACATCTGGGAAGATCTCGGCTTGGGCACCATAATGAGACCATCGTTTTAAGAACCACATTGGTATTTGGCATTCTGGTTTAATAATGTTAAATTCCTTGCTCCATTGGATGAACTAAGAATGTGTCATATGTTTATTTTGATACAAGAATATTTTGAACCAGGTATCAAAATAATCATAATATGAATATTTAATAGCATGGCCTTGGAGAGGTTTTAACAAGAATTGGTGAGATCCCCATGATTAAAGGGTTGTGAATTTAACAATCTCAATTTTGTGGTTGAGAACTCTACCATTAGAGAATTTATCGTAGAGGGTGGAGATGACAACAGATCCTTAGTGTTGAAGGATATTTTGATAATAATGGAGGGTTTTCTATGGGTCAAAAGGAAATGCAATTGGGCAACATCTTATGGGTTTGTGGGGTAGTAGTATTTAATAAGGGTGAGTGGATTAGTGATATTCCGATTGTGAAATTCTATGTGGAATAGTTTATGGGAATATAGTGGGAAGTATGGGGAGGATTTAACATATTGTGATTGTGTTGGCGCTGTTGGGGGAGGGACATCTACCTGTTTAGCAAAGGGGTCATAGTCACTGGTTAATGCTTTAGCAAATGATGGGCTTTGCTAGATGGGTTTACCAAGAGAGACCATCCTGGATGAGGATGTTTTAATAGGAGAGTTGACAGGGGGTGATCTGGTGAGGATCATATGTAACAAGCTGGATAGGAGTGACTAGTTCAGGGCTGAACTGTTATTCATTTTTAATAATGGGGTTTTTAACAGGGGGTTTCTGCTGGAGGATGGTTTTTAGGACTTTTTATCCGCCATCTTTGTTCTGTAGAAATTCACGGGTGAGGAAGTCAGGGATTGAGTTTTGGCTTCCTTTAATATATTCAATATCAAAATAAAAAACACTTAATATTGACTGCCAACGGGCAAAAACTTGTTTTGATGCAATTTTTTGAACATCTTTTTCTAAAACATGTTTTGCAGATTTGCAATCAATGCGCATGAGAAATTTTTTATTTAACAAATCAGTTTGGAATTTATCAACATATAATACTATAGATAAAATTTCTTTTTTAATAGTACTATAATTACTTTGCGCTTTAGACCAAACACCAGAATGGAATCGAACTATTTGTTCGGGAGAGTCTGGGTTTATTTTTTGCTTTAGAATACCACCATATCCAATATCAGAGGCATCAGTTTCAACAATTTTGAATGAATTTATAGTAGGAATGCCAAGACTGGGCAAAGTCTTAACATATTTTTTTAATATCCTAGACGATGGAAGTGTGAACAGATGTCCAAGGAGGAGGATTAGTCTGAAGTCTATCAAAGAGAGGCTTGCATTGTTTCCTATGACT
Organism: Fagus crenata; assembly: GCA_014362285.1. Classification (NCBI taxonomy): domain Eukaryota; kingdom Viridiplantae; phylum Streptophyta; class Magnoliopsida; order Fagales; family Fagaceae; genus Fagus; species Fagus crenata. The sequence goes on along the minus strand of BKZX01025831.1, from coordinate 4,966 downwards.
CTGTTAGAAATTAGAATTCGGCAACATAGTTTAATGAACCCAAAAATCTTTGGAGTTGAGTTTTATCAAGGATTTCATCAGGAAATTTATCAGCAAATTTAATGACTCTATCTATAGGGCTTATTTTTTCCTAATAGATATTATAACCAAGGAATCGGATTTTAGTTTGTAATAGTTTAATCTTGGGAGATGAAACAACTAATTCATTTAATTTGATGATTTCTAGAAACGAATTCAAATGTTTCCAGTGTTCTTCAATTGATTTACTAAAAATAAGTACATCATCTATATAGACAATGCATAATTTACTAAATGGGTTGAAAATTTCATTCATAATTTCATTCATGATAAATATAAAATTGCTTTTTGGGATAGAAAAACTCATGTTGTTAAACTATCATATGTTAAAGATTTCAATGAAAGAAACATCCCTACTAAATCTAGACCTATCCAAATGAATCAAGAAATCATGGAATTCTATAAAACTGAAATTAATGATTTGCTTGATAAAAAGATAATCAGACATAGTAAATCCAAATGAATCAAGAAATCATGGAATTCTATAAAACTGAAATTAATGATTTGCTTGATAAAAAGATAATTAGACATAGTAAATCACATTGGTCTTGTCCAGCTTTTTATGTTAAAAAAAAATGCTGAACTTGAAAGAGGAGCACCCAGACTTGTAATTAATTACAAGCCTCTAAATAAAGTCTTGGAATGGATCAGATATCCAATACCTAATAAACAAGATTTGATAAACAGATTGAGTGATTCAATCGTTTTTAGTAAATTTGATCTTAAAAGTGGATTCTGGCATATCCAAATACATGAAAATGATAAATATAAATTTGATCTTAAAATTTCATTCATAATTTTATATTTATCATTTTCATGTATTTGGATATGCCAGAATCCACTTTTAAGATCAAATTTACTAAAAACGATTGAATCACTCAATCTGTTTATCAAATCTTGTTTATTAGGTATTGGATATCTGATCCATTCCAAGACTTTATATAGAGGCTTGTAATTAATTACAAGTCTGGGTGCTCCTCTTTCAAGTTCAGCATTTTTTTTTAACATAAAAAGCTGGACAAGACCAAGGTGATTTACTATGTCTGATTATCTTTTTATCAAGCAAATCATTAATTTC
>BKZX01025830.1:0-18409 GCA_014362285.1 Fagus crenata | reverse complement strand
AGGATGGGAGAGTTAAAAGGGAAGGGAAGAACTACAGCTTGTTGTGTAGCACAATTATTTACTTTTTAAAAGACAAAATAAATTAATATTCTCTCTAATAGTTTGTTTAATTACATTATTTTGTAGACATGGAAAAATTGGAAACAGGGGAGAGCTTCAAATTTTGTAGATCCCACAATGAAGGCAGGTTCAACAACTGAAATAATGAGATGTATTCACATTGGATTACTGTGTGTTCAAGAAAATGTAATTGATAGACCAACTATGGCCTCGGTTGTTCTTATGCTTAGTAGTTACTCCATGACTCTACCAATACCTTCAAAACCTGCATTTTTTATGCACAGCAATACTGAAGCAAAAATGCCCTTGCAATGGGAGCCTTATTCAAGGGTGACAGGGTCAGATGAATCTAAAAAAAGCTTGATCGAAGCCTCCATAAATGAGACTTCTATTACTGAGCTATTTCCTCGCTAGTGTTTAATAATTTTGAAATGTAATACCACTGTTTTCCACAAATCATCCCGTAATTTTTTTTTTTTTTTTAATCAAATGGTTGAGCCTTCAATAATAGTTTTTCAATGGTGCCTCTTCATAACCAGTTTTTTAATGCAATTAGTGTACATATACAAAGAAACTTCAAGAACTCTCTATAATTACTATTTGTTGTTTTTAGAGTATGTTATATCCTAGAGACAAATTTTCTTGTTGATCTCAGCTCCAATGGCTTGGTGACATTCCAAATGCGATCGTTATGTTGTGCCTAAACTTGGATGGGGCATGTCCTTGTGGCAGCAAGACATGACTTCAATGCTAATGAAGAGGAAAGTGTGTGTGTGTGTGTGTTACTATCTATAGAATTCAGGTTTTTTTATATATTTATTTTTTATCCAAGAGACAATTTTCTTGTTGATCTCGACACCAACGACACACTGTGTGTGTGCGTGCGTGTGCGCACATGTGTGTGCATATTGATCTCATCACCATTGGCACACTTGTGCAATGTGTGTTGCTATTTGTAGAATTCAGGGTTTGTCGTATCCTAGAGACAATTTTCTTGTTGATCTCGACACTAATGGTACATTTGGTGACATTCCAAATGCGACCATTATGTTGTGGTTGAAATTGAATTGCAGTATAGGGAATGCCCTTGTGGCGGTAAGCCATGACTTCGATGTTAATGAAGAGGGATGTGTGTTTTCTTGTTGATCTCGACACCAATGGCACACTTGGTGACATTACAAACGCGATCATTATGTTGTGGTTAAGCTTGTACCGGGTATGCCCTTGTGGTGGCAAGCCATGACTTTGATGTTAATTAATGAAGAGGAGAGAGAGAGAGAGAGAGAGAGAGAGAGAGAGAGAGAGAGAGAGATTTTGAAATTTTAGATCAAATTTAGAAGGATGAAACTTCTTGTGTTGGCAAGCCATGACTTTGAAAGTGTAAAATTTTAGATCAAATTTAGAAGGATGAAACTTCTTGTGGTGGCAAGCCATGACTTTGAAAGTGTGTGTGTGTGTGTGTGTGTGTGTGTGTGAGAGAGAGAGAGAGAGAGAGAGAGAGAGAGATTTTGAAATTTTAGATCAAATTTAGAAGGATGAAACTTTTACAACCAACGAAAAGAGAGATTTGAAAATAAATAAATAAATAAATAAGTTTGTGAAAGCGGATGGAATAAAAGGCGTCCAGTTTAAACTTCTTTGTTATATGTTATTTAATTCTTACATAATCCTTTTTTATAATGTGTTCAATTACATGATTGGGTGGAGTACAAGGTCAACAATCTAACCTTGTACTCCATAATTACCCAATAAACCGAAATTTAAATAAAATTATCTGAAACTATACGGTTTAAATGAAATGTTTTTTAAAAAAATTAAGATTTAGATGAAACATTTTAAAATTTTTAGGTTGAAATAAAAAATACCAAAAACCTAAGGTTCAAAAAATAATTGACCTTGCTTCAAACATTAATATTTTTCCCTATATTTTAACCATTGGAATTGTAGCCACTTTTTTTTATGAATAACAAGATATAATAAATACATCAACGGATAAGGCGTAGATTTTTTTTGTTTAATAATATTATTTTTTAAACTATTTTGCAATAAAACATTGTTCAAAAACATTTTTGGGGAATAGCCTACTCGTCTCTAGGAGAGACGAGTTCCAGTTGGAACTCGTCTCTCCTAGAGATGAGTTGCCCTTCATTTTGCCACGTCCACCTCAATTTGCCACGCATGATTGCCACGGTTGATGCGCAGCTGGAAGAAATTTTTGAGCTGGAACTCGTCTCTTCTAGAGACGAGTTCCACTTAAATGAATTATGCCACAAATATGTCTCCCCGCCAGAAAAAGCTGAAGCTCCACTTAAACTCTGTCTCTCTCTCAACTCTCTCGGTTTCAAAAGCTGAACCTCTGCTCTGCTCTCTCGGTCTGAACTCTCTCTGTCTCAAAAGCTGAAACTCTCTCGGTCTTAACTCTCTCCGTCTCTGTCTCAACTCTCTCGGTCTCAACTCTGTCTCAACTCTCTTGCTCTCTCGGTCTCAACTCTCTCAGGTAAAGAAATTTCCCCCTTTTAAATAAAAATTTCCCTATAATATAACATTGTAGTACCTTAGTTGTGTATATTTAGAAATTTTTTCTTTTAGAGTATTTAAGTTTTGTAATTTAGTTTTAAGACTAATTAATACTGTTGTGTGAATGGAGAAACATTGATTCTAAAACTAAGTAATTTAGTTTTAAGGTTGTCTTAGAAAAAGAAAAAAAAGAAAAAAAAAGTTACACATAAATGCCTAAACTATGTTGAAGATTGATTCTAAATTTTTGGTTTTTTATCTAGATAAGCTTTTTCTACTAGAAATGTTTGAATGTTTGACAAATTTCAGGGACCTTTTCATTTGAGCCTATGTATACTAATTTTTGGTTTTATATTGGATGGTAGAATCATGAAAAACTAAAAGAACTTGAAAATTGTATTCAAATCAATATTATAATAACACTAACCCAAAGATTCATTCTAATTTTGTTGTGAGTAGCATAAAAAAATTGTATTCAAATCAATATTAAATTGGTGCAATTCTTGAATCCATGTGTACTTCAAGGAGATTAAATGGAGAAACATTGACTGGTATGGGAATCAGTGTACTTTATTTTGAATAGGTAAGAGTTTATGATCAATGTACATTTTAAGGAGAAAGTTGGATAATAACTTGGTTGACCTAAGTTCTCTTGAGTGTTAAAATAGTTATATATGTTGGAGTTAAAGCTTGTGCCTAATACTAATAGACTTAATTTATTCTAACAGTCATTAATCAATCAATTATTAAGAATAAAAATAAAAGGAAATTGGAGTGAGAAAGAATAAGAGAGAAAGAATGATGTAATATGATCAATTTGCTTTCAGTTGGCAACTCCTTAATTAAGACATGTAACCATATTATATAATTCAAGATTTAATATATTTCTTTAGCTCTCAACTTGATGGTTGATTGGGTATATCACTGCTTTGATTTGATGGTTGCAGTAGTTTTCACTTATGGAGCCTCGCCGTTTTGTGATGGATCCGGGTCCTAGTGACCCCTCTGTGTTGACTAGACAGGATAAACACATCTCCAACAAAATTTGGGAAGAGGGATTGGTATGTATTTAATATATTTATTATTTGATTTTCGTTTACATTAGTGATAAAATAAATTGACATATTTTTTTCATTTTGCAGTATACTTTATTACCTTGTCGTCGTGAGGCAATAAGAGAATGATCTGGACGACTTCATGCCCGTTTTATCCCATACCTTCAGCGAGCTGGCTTTTATGGCATAGCCAAGCTTGGTTTTATAAAAATGGATTGGGCGTTGATCACAGCATTAGTTAAGAGATGGCGCCAAGAGACCCATACCTTCCACCTTCCCCACGGTGAGATGACCATCACCTTGTAAGATGTTGAGGTCATGTTGGGTTTACCCGTTGATGGAGAAGTATTGGTAGGGAGTACCGAGTTAAATTGGTCTGGATTATGTCTTCAATTACTTGGTGTCTCTCCTCCTCCAAATAAGTTAGATGGGTCACGTTTAAATATGAAGTGGCTCCAGTACACGTTTGGTGTCCTACCTAATGATGCTAATGAGGTGACCGTGCAGCAGTATATACGAGCTTACATATTAGAGCTCCTTGGGGGTAGTTATTTTGCTGACAAGTCTGGAGAGAAGGTACACCTTATGTTCTTGCCAATGTTGGAGGATTTTGATGCTGCTGGACGGTATAGTTGGGGTAATGCAGTTCTAGCATGGTTATATAGAGAGTTATGTAGAGCCACTGACCCGGACTCATGTGACATTGCTGGTGCACTAATCTTGGTGCAGTTGTGGGCATGGTCTAGATTTCCACACATATCACCTGCAATAAAGTCTATTCAACCGATTGTTAATGCTGTGGATGATGCCAATGCTAATGCTAATGCTGATGCTGAGGCTGATGTTGAAGTGCCTGCTGATGCTGCCCAACCATTGCCAAGGGGTCCTTATGGCACTAGGTAAGTAACTATTTAGTTTTTTGTATAGACATTGAACATGTTTTATGCCTTACAAAATAAGGTTATGGCAAAATTTTCCATTTATGAATACTTTCCATTGTAGGTGGCGCAATGCGAAGGACATAAAGGATGTGTCCACTCATGTGCTTAAGCAGTATCGATCGGACTTCTCTAGGCAACGTCCTGATCAGGTAACGTGCTTGTTTTAATTACATTGTTATTGTTATTATATTGTTATTCAATACATGGTGAATTTGAATTATATTATATTGTTATTGGGCATATATCATTTATTAATGCATTTTATTTTTAAGCTTTTGTAGGTAATTTGGGAACCATACACAGATGATGTGTTGAGTTCGTTGCCTGAGTATTGTCGAATAGGGCAAGAGGTATGGCGTTCAGTGACGCCTCTAATATGTTTCCAAATCGTAGAATGACACTTACCTAATCGTGCTCTACGTCAATTTGGTATGCAACAAGACATACCCCAGCCTGCTGATACCGATGTGAAACTACATGATTGTGATCTTAGGGGTAAGGTACATGAGAATTGGAGGCAACGTTGGAGGCATTACATAAGTATATGGAACCATCGACGTGAGCATGTTGTCACTCGTGACAAAATGGTTGGTCTTATGGCATATCATGATCCATATATGGATTGGTACCGTCGGATTACTCGACACTTTATCAGTCGCAGGAGCGGCTGTTATGAGATGATGGTAAATTTTTTAACTTAATAATTCCGTGCATCTTTTGGATATCTTTGAGACACAATTTTTGACTGACATACTATGCATTTTGACAGACGTTGTGCAACATGCGAATATGCGAAATGTTTCATCCTGAACAAGAGTTGGATCCGGCAAAATTTATGGAGCTAGCAGCGGAGACATATCAATTGGCATTTAATGCACTAGAAGCTTCGAATGAGCTGCATCGGCTTGATTTTGTGGAAAGAGTTAACACAGACTCAGACACCAATACTCATACAACTGTTCCTCCAACCGCTACTCGGAGGCGACGTCCACGTGCGCAGCGCCCGTCACGTCCATCCGATCCGAGTAGTAGTATGAGTGTGCCTCCCATCCAGTTGAGAGATGCTACCACCGTGACTGAGACCACCCCTATGTCAGTTGCCCACACTACCACCCCCATATCAGTTGCCCAGACTACCACCCCCATCTCAGCTGCCCACACTACCACCCTCATCTCATCTACCAACACTACTACCCCAATCTCAGTTGCCCACACTACCACCCCCATCTCAGTTGCCCACACTACTACTCCCATCTCAGCTGCCCACCATGAGCATACGATCAGTTTTCTGAACCATACATTCAGCCCACTTGCATCATTTTCAGATGTTACCCCATCGTCACCCACACAGTCAGTTGGTCCATCCTCAGTGCCCCAGTCAGTTGTCCCAACCTTAGTCACCCAGTTAGGTGGTCCAGCATCAGCCACGGAGTTAAGTGGTCCAGCACCAGCCCTTCCTCAGCCACCCAGTTAGAGGAATTGGTTCAGGATATTGAAGTAGGTGATCATGGTAGGGGTAGGGGTAGGGGTAGGGGTAGAGATACAAAACGGCCACAACCAGATATGCCTGTTGTACTGAAGAGGAACCCACCTTGCAATAAGAGGAAACCTTGTTGTGGGACTGAGTGATAGGTTGAGATGTGAGTTTCAGAAGATAGAAGTCAATGTATAGCTTTTAACTTGCTACTGGTTGTTTGATATGTATTTATATTTGTATTTTTTATTGAGCTCATGCTCTTACACTAGAAAGACCGGGATGGGGATTGTCATGTGCAATTGTAAATGGAAATCAGCTTAGCTCTAAATGATTTTGCAAGTTGCTTGTGATTTTACAAATGATTTAAGGTATTGTTAATTTTAGGATGGCTTGTCAATATGTCTACATGCCTAATTGTTGTGGTGGAAGTTGGAAAGCCATTCCTGCTCCTGTTGAACCTAGATTTACATAGTATTCCTTGATAAGCATCAATAACCAACATCTAGAACACGCACAAGGGCCTAAACCCATTTTTCCAACCGTTAAAAACTGGATTATGCTTTAAAAACTGGAAGAAATTTTTTTCAACTTTCATCCAGGCGCCTGCATCAGGGAGTCCAGGCGACTGGATTATGCCCAAAAAAATTTTAAAAAAAATACTGAAGCCTGATCCAGTCGACTGTATAGTGTGTCCAGTCGACTGGATCAGGCAGAGAGTTTTTAAAGCTTAATCCAGTCGACTGGATAGTATGTCCAGTCGACTGGATAAAGATGGTCAAACTTTTCAAAAAAGTTTGACCAAGATCCAGGCGACTGTATTGTGTGTCCAGTCGACTGGATCAGGCAGAGAGTTTTTGAAGCTTAATCCAGGCGACTGGACAGTGTGTCGAGTCGACTGGATTAAGCTTCAAAAGCTTTTAAAAAATTTGACCTAAATCCAGGCGACTGGATCAGGGAGTCCAGGCGTTTTCTGGCATTTTAATAAATTTCGCAGACTTCATTTTTTCCATTTTCTCTCAATCTCTCTCGATTTTTCTCACTCTCTCTCTTAGGGTTTTAGTCCAAAATCACTCCCAATCACTCCCAATCACTCTCAATCACTCCCAATCACTCTCAAAACTATCACATTCCCAAAACCCCCAATTTCAAACCCTTGAATCCCAATGTCTCCAAGGAAATCTGCGAGTGAAGATCCAAGAAAGAAAAGGCTCAAATCAAAGGCTCAAAGGGATGATCCAGCTCCATCATTAGACAACACCTTCGCTTCTTCGAAACATTCGGTAAGATTCCAATCCGACATTAGCCGTAGAACGGTAGTTTTTGGAAAAATTGTTGATTTCCCTTATTTTGCTAATCACCACATTCATATTAGAGAGCTTTTTCAAGCTCAAGGATGGGAAAATTTCCTTTCACATAGTCAAAAACAATACACCACTCTTGTTAAACACTTTTACACACACTTTGAATTTATCCATTCCAAAATCACCTCCTATGTAAAGGGTAAATCCATTTCACTCCCCCATTCCACACTAGCCTCTATCTTAGGAGTTCCTCGCACCGGTGTTCAACGTTATACTACAAATAGTTGGGTGCAATTCGAAGGGTATGACCCTTTAGAGTCACTTAAGCAAATGTGTGGAAATCCTAACATTGAAGAACTCTTTAGACCCAAAATTGCCGACCTCACATTAGAAAGCCGACTCATTCATCACATCATAGCCCACAACATCCTTCCTAGGAGTGGTTCATACGAATACACTTCCTATCTAGACCTTTTCATACTGTGGTGCATTCTCAACAAGGTCAAACTTGATCTTGCATTCTATATTGGTTGGCACATGGACACTTGTGTCAAAAAGAAGAATGACGCCCTCCCATATGGTCTCCAGATCACTACTATTCTTAATCATTTTGGAGTAGATTTAAGTGGTGAAAAAGAGACTCGAGACGTAAGTCATAAGGATGTTTATGGAGAAACTACCATGAAACAAATGAAGTATGAATTTAAGGATGACACTTGGGTTAAGAAAAATGCACCTGTGATGGAACAAGTGGGTGAAGAAGCACAAATGGATGAAGCTGAAGCTGCAGGGAATGAAGAACCAATGCAAGAGGATTAAGAGCCTTCAAGCGCACCTTCTAGCTCCTCTCGTGTCAATGAGGACAACTTCCAACTCGTGCTTGGACGTTTGGACTCTTTGGCCACTAGCATGGGAAATATTCAAACAAGCATAGGAAATATACAAACAAGCATCGACAACTTCTCAACTATGGTTACTAAAAGATTCTCGACTTATGATGAGCATTTTGCTACTTTGGAAACATCCATGGAGGAAATCAATGAGCATTTGATTAATCAGGGCATATAGTTATTTGTCTTTGAACTTTTGTTTTTGATGATGCCGACGGCATATAGTGTTTAAAACTGATTGTACCATTATGTCAAACTGAATGGTTTTACTATGTTGTTAGTGTTTAACCAGTGTTGAATTTGTGCTTAATTAGTGTTATCAATCTTGTATTCATCTTTGTGCTTTTTTCTTTCTTTGTCCTTAGTTAGTGTTATTTTCAATGTGATGCAAGCATGCTATTTGGTAACATGGATGAATGGTCATTGTGGTGAAAAAGAGAAATCACGGTTGGGCGAGATTGGTGTCTTTGTACAAAGATTATAATTAAAAGCAAGCAAAAAAGCAAAGCCGCCACATCAAATGCTTATTAACTTTGTTAGTAGTAAATCCAAAACATACCAACCAATTTTGTTAATGATGCTATTTTTATATTTATTTTATTTTTCTTCTGTAAACCCATTTTGGTTTGTAATTACTGATATAATATATATATATATATATATAAGTTGCTTGGTGGGACCCATTAACCTCCTAAAAATCAAATAATCAGTTGGCTTTGTGTAAAAGCTGTTTTCTGTCCAACTAGGCAACTGCATATACTACTTGATAGTGTGTCGAAAAATAAAATAAAAAAATAAAAAAAGGGAAGAAGAAATCATTTCTATATTATTTATAAGAATAAATCAAATATGTGAATGTCACGTTCCCAAGGATTTTATTAGATTATTTTATTGAAGGGAAGAAGAAATCATTTCAGATGGTCACGGTTTTTGTGTACAGACGAAATTTATAGACGAAATTAGTTAAAGGTTGAAAAAAGATGGATGCAGTCGATTGCATCAGGGATCCAGGCGACTGCATCCTTGATCCAGGTGGCTAAAAAATGGCCCAGTCGACTGAAACCACACCCCCAGGGCTTTCTGTCTGATCCAGTTGACTGGTACACCAATATAGTCGACTGGATCATTAAAGTCTGGTATAATCCAGTCGCCTGGACTTCCAAATCCAGTCGACTGGAATTCCCTTGTTTTGAATTCTGCAGTTCCCAGCCATTCCAAAATTTAAAATTCAAAAAACCTAATAGCACCCCCTATCAAATACTAGCATTTCACATGATTACAAGCACATGTACAATTACAAAAGCGTAATGGATACAAAAAATCATCTTGTAGCGTATACGTTCTTTCCTAGAGACGAGAGAATAATATTATTACACATAACATTATTACAAAGAGAAGAAATATTCCATTTGCAACCAAAAGACTCTTGCACAAAATTTTGAATCACTCTCTACCATTATCCAACGTCAATTCTCAGATTTTGCAAGTTGAAGTGCCAAAGAACAATCTTGTTTGGGCTCCACAAGTGATTATCCATCCAAAATATCTACAATATAGAAATAGAAAAGCATAAGCCAAAATAACACAAACAAAGTTGAGAGAACATAATTAAAAGACATGTCAAGTGATAACAAAAAAGTTGATCAATACAAGTATAATATTCATAGTAACCACTTACCAACTTTGAGGCAACACCGCTTCTTGATTTGAAATTGCATTAGGACATTTTCTGCGATTATGCCCCTCTTCATTACACAATCCACAACTCTGCTTATGTTGATTCTCCCTCCAATCCATCTCATTCCGAATTCTTGTTGACTTTGGACGACCACGTTGTCGAAGCAATCTTGGGTCAGGTCGCAACATAGGGAAGTCAGGGTCCTCCTCCCAATACGGGGCATCTTTCATCGGTTCAAAGTGTGGTTGATAGCAAGCTAGCATTTCCTTAAGACTATAAAATGGATCAATATATTGGTACACATTGATGTGCTGACTAGCACAAGCTGCAATTACATGTGAACAAGGGATATGATACGCTTGCCATTTCCCACAACTGCATGTTCTATTATCCAATTTCACTACATGTCTATGGTTCCCCTTATTCATACTGGTTAGACTAGGTTGTGTTTGGATTTGAAAAGTTCCTTCCTCCCTATTAAACTCTATTACATGATGCAAACTTGCCTTCTCACTCCACTTCTGAAAGATTTCCATGGCATGTGTACTGAACGCTTGACCAGAAGTCAATTGAGCTTGAGTTTTAACTCGGCGATCATTAAAATAATGCACAAGCTTGAAATAAATGAATTCTACCATTGCCGTAATGGGTAAGTTGCGTGCACCTTTTAGAACACCATTGAAGCACTCAGACAAATTCGTGGTCATTGCCCCATAGTGCCGTCCACCATCTTTTGCTAATGTCCACTTTTCAACGTCTGTCTCTTTGTCCAGTATGTCAACAGCATCTTTATTATAATGTCTAATAGAGTCCATTATTGCATGGAATTTTCTTAGCTGGTTGTGTTCACCTGCTCTCTGTATCATGTTCTTCAACCGTTTGTCATGAAATCGTGTGTTGAAGTTGCTGACTAAATGTCGGATGCAAAATCGATGATATGCATTTAGAGGCTGCAATTTACTCCATTTCATTGCATTTAGGATACCCCCATGTCTGTCTGATATGATGCAAAGCTCTCTATTTTTTGTGACATGTTTCTTTAGGCAACGCAAAAACCAACGCCATGTATCCTTGGACTCTTTTTCCATAACCGCAAAGGCAAGTGGATAAATCCCATTGTTCGCATCAGTTGCCATGGCAATCATCAACTTCCCTTCATATTTTCCATACAAATGTGTTGCATCAATACAGACAACTGGTCTGCAATGCACGAACCCCTGAATTGAAGGACCAAAAGCCCAAAATACACTCTCAAATATAGCACAACCTGCATCTTCACTCCAATATGTCTGCCATTCCACTTCTGTACCCGGATTCGAGTCGATTAGTGCTTTCATAAACTTCGGAAACAACTGATAAGACTCCCCCCAATCCCCATATATGTTAGCAATTGCCTTCTGCTTGGCATCCCACACCTTGTAGTAAGAAATTTTATGGCCAAATTGTGTACACATGTGATGCCGCAACGATTTCACTGAAATAGTTTGGTCATTGGCTACATAGCTCCTCACTTCTCTTTCAATAAAATTTGAATCAAATACCTTGCCATCTTTACGGATGTTGGGGTGTCTACAAGTGTGGGGACCATTGTATTTTGTAATCTCCCAAAATCCATGTGTACTACGCATGCATGCCCGCATTCTCCATGAACACCCATTCCTGCAACATACATGTAATTTTCTTTTGTTTGACTCCTTCACTTTATATTCTTGATTGACGCGTGAAGAGTACACCTTCAATGCATACTGAACCTCAATTTTACTCTTGAAAAACAACCATTTTCTCAACTCTTGCTTTTTATCCCAACTATCGAGTGGTGTCACCTCATCATTGAAGGAAGTGTCATTTATATTATCCCATGTGTTTGTAGTAAACGATGAGGATTTGGGTTTGAGGCTAGGGACCACATCATCAACTTCGTCATTATGAACATCAGTTGTCTCATCATCATCATCATCATCATCATCAAAATACAAATCATTATCATCATCATCAAAATACGAATCATTATCATAATCAGCGTTTTCTTCTTCATCATCAGCAGTACATTCCAACATCATCGTATCATGCACTCCAGGTAAAGGGTTTACCTCGTATGGAACATACTCATGTCGAGTGTTGGGACCACAATCCTCCACCGATGTTCGTATCTCATGTAATTGTGGTGTACACCTTTCAACTGTAGAGGGTTGTGTAAAAGAAGCAGTATCATGCACAGTCATTTGTTGTACATCTTCACCAACACAATCTTCCGCTACTAATCCATCCCCATCATCTTGTGTAGGAGGCTCAGCACCTTCACCAACACAATCCTCCACACTTATATATAACTCAATACCTTTTAATTCAGGCGTTGCATCTAACATGTCAAACATGAGATTAACACCGTTGTCGTCTGTTATCAATAGAGTCATGTAATTAATGTGAGGTGAAATCACCTCCTGAGGACAACGGTATGTAACTGTTATACGATGAGATTGATTGTCCAATTGTAGTGCATTGAATATCTTCGTTTCCAATTCGACAAAACTAATCCCACGATGAACCCGGATGAACTTCATTTGCGACCCTTGATACTCAGCTCCATTTTGACCATAAATAATCTCCCCATTGAAGCGAAGATAGACAATATACATAGTTGGCGCCATATGCAAACCTATTTAATTTAAATGTAGTTTACAATTAGTTAGTCACATAAAAAAAATAAGTAATAACATGATAATAGTAATATTTCATATCCAAATGTTACATAACATATTATATAAAAATGGTTGTAATATCCACTAGACATCTCCAAGAAGATTTGGGAAGTCTGGAGTACTTGTTCAATCCAGTCTACTGAAACACCAATCCAGTAGACTGGATGTAGTGCATGGGAATTTTCTGACTGATCCAGTCGACTGGACCACTGATTCAGGCGACTGGATCATTCAAACACTTTACATCTTCACTTTACAGCTTGTTACTTCATGTTCAATCAAACATACTTCACGTTATGCAAGAAATACAGAGATGCTTCATGTTTACCAAAGGAATAATGTTCAACACCCACACAAAAAACGTTTATAAGCTAATAATGATACTAACTTTAAACAACATATAAATAAAAAAAATGATACAGCAAAGACAAAATTTATATTGTTTTTACCTTTTAATTGATCAATGATGTTGGTTGGAAAAGTGAACTGATGTTAGAAAAGTGAAAGAACGATGAAGAAAGATAAGAATATGTTATAAGTGTAAAGACGAGTTCCAGTTTTTTTTCATTTATGGCCACCAGTTCTCTTACCTGTAAAGGTCCATATTTCTATGGAACTCGTCTCTTCTAGAGAAGAGTTTCAGCAAAATTATTTTTTATAAACACAGTCAAATTATTATTATTTTTTATATAATAAGTTTCAGCCAAATTTTTTTTTAATAAGACGAGTTCCAGCCAGATTTTGAATGAATGTTTTCCTTTTTTTTTTAAATAATGTTAGCTCCCATTTTCAATGGAACTCATCTCTGGTAGAGACGAGTTCAAGCCAAAATTTTTTTTCCCTTTTAATAATATCTCACAATCTCAGTAAAAGTAACAGTGTTCGCGCCAAAACGAGGGAATTTAAAGCATAAGCTTGCAACTCGTCTCTTGTAGAGACGAGTTCCAGCCCTTCATTACTGCCAAGTCAGGATGCCACGAAATGCCAAAAAATGCCACGGAGCAATTTTTGAGTGGAACTCGTCTCTAGGAGAGACGAGGCTGTATCCCTTAATAGTTTCGTAACAGTTTTTTTTTTGCGAATTTGTTTTTAAAAACGGCCTATCGTGCATTTTCCCTCATAAGGCGTACCATACAAATTGCAAAATTGTAAGGTCTCCTTTTCCTTTTGGTGTGAAAAACAAATCCCAGAGAATAATAACTGAAAAGAAATACAGTTCTAAGATCTAAAATTAAGAACATATATAAGATTCAATAAAGAAATCAAACAGTTATAATTAAGAATGGATCAAAATCCTCTTTACAAAATTACCTTCTTTTTTTTATGGACTTCATTACACCTACAAACTTCGTCTTATTTCTTTCCAAAAGAAGGGATTGCTTAATTTCAAAAGCATAGTTACACCAACTACCAATTCAAGTTAATAAGAAAGAGTCCAACACTGCACATGTACTTGACTACCAATTCAATGTTTCCAGAAAGTTTCTCTCTCTGGCTTTCAGGGGCACTAGACTTGCTTTGTTGACCAAGGGCGGCACCAACTGCCTGCCCCCGTCTAATATTCTATTAATAATAACTAGTATTTAATTATTTATCCCTAGTCCCAAATTAGTGCTTTATCTAGTTTATTTATTTATTTATGTGCTTAATCTAGTTAATAGAGGTGAAGAGACAAGAGTATCGATGACCTTTCTGAGGTGTCGATAAAATACTTTCTAATGATTTGACTTTGTGTTTTAAGGATTATATTTCAGTTTTGACTCAATCAAGAAGACTTTTTTTATATATTGACGTTGATCAACAGTTATCAATGGAGCAAATATTATTCACGAGACTTATCAAACTAGAAATATGCATGAACTTGCAAGAATTTAATCAATCATCAAACTACTACAACTTATCAATATCAAATGGTACTCAGAGCCTACAATAGATACATAAAAGGCATAGTGACAATTAAATAATGTTGGGAATAAAACCTTATTCCAAAAACCTGTGGGATGCGGAAATAAATAACAAGCACAATCACACACAAGAACACAAAGATTTACGTGGAAAAACCCTTTCTTCTTGAAGGGAAAAAACCACGAGACAAACTCCAAATAAATCCACTATTATAATACGCAATTACAATAGTTCTTCTCAAGTTAATGCCTAACTTGAGGTACTCACCAAATACAATAATATCTCTCTAGGAATTAACATTCAACAAACTCTCTAGAGGAAACCCCAAATATATCTTTGATACTTCTCTGCATTAATACAAGCGTCACAAATTCTCCTTGATTTGTGCACTAACCCATAAACCTCAGAGAATACCCAAAACCTTTCTCTTCTCCCCGCAGGGAGGAATCCCAGGCCAAAGCCTTCTTCAACTTGCACTCTTCACGTGGTGCTCTTTCATCTCTCTATAGGGGAGGAACCCTTGGGCCAAAGCCTCCTTCAAGCTACACTCTTCTCATAGTGCTCTTTCTTTTTCTCTCCCTATAGGGGATGGCCCCCTAGGGCTCCAAGCCTCCTTGTAGGCGCACTCTCTCTCTATAGGAGAGAACCCCCTAGGGCACACCAAGCCTCCTTGTAGCCGCACTCTCTCTCTATAGGGGAGAGCCCCCTAGGGCTCCCAGGCCACCAAATACTTGGTAACATAATCTATTTATAAGACTTCAATTCTATTACTTAGTGGGCAAGGAATACATTAATTCTTTAATAAGGAATAGACTTTCCTTGCACACCAAGGAATAGTCTTTCCTTTCACACCAAGGACTCACCTTTTCTTCCACACCAAGGAATAGTCTTTCCTTCCACACCAAGGAATAGTCTTTCCTTCCACACCAAGGACTCACCTTTTCTTCCACATCAAGCAAACCAAAAAATTACCTAATTAGTTTTCTTTCTTCACTAAGGAAACTCAATTAGTTTTCCTAATCAACATAGGAATTTGAGGCACTTTCCCAACAAATAAAACATGCTAGAACTAAAAGAAAAGGCCTCGATCCATAGCCAAGGTTATAGCAGCTGTATTACATGAGGGAGTCACCAGATTAAAAAGAACTACAGAAAAGTCTAGAATTGCTATCCTATTGTCTTCTATTAAAGCACTGAAAGGAGCAAGGCAGGTTCCATGATCCTAAAGGCATGAGAATAGTTCTTTAAAAAAAAAAATGCTTGCTGTGGTTTGAAAGAGAGGAGAGAATCAGCTTGCTTTGTCTTCTCAAAAAACAAAAAAAAAAACAGAAAATGCTTGTTGTGGTTTGAAACAGAGGAGAGAGATGAAGATGATATATTAAAAAAAAAAAATTGTTGGTGTGGTTTTTATTTAGTTACCCTTTGGATGATATGACTCTTTAGTTATCAGCTTTATTTATAACTAAGGTCACTACTCCGGACTACGTAATAATTTTCCCGAATTAAGGTGTTGAATGTTTCGATTCAACATTAGAATTTTCAATATTGTAGACTTTCTGTGCTTCAAAGTTAGCATCAATAATACAAGTTCTAAGGCAGCACACTTGTTCATCCTTCTCCATATAAAATCTATATGATTAGTTTCTTGACCCAAATCTTGCCTTAATTTAGTGGAACACATGGCAAAGTTTTGTTCCACACTTCTCTTTCTGTCTGCAATTTTCATGCTAATTTCTCGAGCCCACCCCTAATTAATTTTGTCCATACTGAGGAAGTCACCTTTTACTTCCGTCGTTTGTTCCCATTCACACTTCTGTTTCAATCAACCTTTTTTTTTTTTTTTGCTTTTGATGACTGACCAACCATTTATTTTATTTCGAAGATTAGAATAGGAGTCATTATTCAAAACACTAGACACTACTTGATTGAAGTATGATAAAACACTTATTAAAAAAATAAAAAATAAAAGTATAGCAAAAGACTTGCATGGTTGACTAAGGGCGGCGCCAACTGCCTGACCCCCCTCTAATATTCTACTAACAACTAGTATTTATCCCTTGTCCCAAATTAGTGCTTAATCTAGTTTTCTTTTATTTATTTATGTGCTTAATCTAGCTAGTTAATAGAGGTGAAAATAAGGTTTTTTTTTTTTAATTATTTTTTTAGCGAAATAGGTCTTATTTAACCACAAATTACAGCTTCAAATAATTAGTGGGTATCGTATACTGTTTGAGATGAATTTAATTTTCACGTATCGATTTGACTACAAGTGTATTGATGTGAAGAGACAAGAGTATTGATGACATTTCTTAGGTGTCGATAAACTACTTTCTAATGATTTGACTTTTGGATTCAGATCCTTTAGGATTCTGGAACAGGATCCTCTCCATTTGAAATGAAATTGAGAGAGTATATTTCATGGTCCAGATTTTATTTCCTAAATCTAACAGTGTACAAACTGTTATGTTATTTAAAATTTTAAATGACGTGTTAGACTATACACTGTTAGATCTATAAAATTTAATCTGGACCATAAAATGGACTCTCTCCATTTCATTTCAAATGGAAAGGATCATTGTCCTAGAATTCCTAGGGTACTCTACACGGTAGAGTTCTTTAAATCTCCACCTCTTATTTTAAATAAAGGGTTAGGATATTACCACATCATCAATCCACCACTAAAAACATAAATTAATGTTTCAAGTGCATTAAAACACTTATTAACTACTTCAGTTTGATAAACGCCGTTTCCTAACTTTACTCTTTCTTCTTCTGCCGTTTCTTTCTTTTCTTAGGAACACACACGTCCCACTTGCTATAATCTTTGTTTAATTTTTTATTTAGAAAATTTCTATCAATTTGAACTGTCAATAAGCACAGCCCAAAACTGATTTGAATATTGTGTCAATAAAAATGTTTTTTTTTTTAATTCAAAGGTCGGAACTTTTTTCTTCTTCTTTTAATTCAAAGGTACTCATAATCTTGATTTAAAATTTGAAAGTTTCAACCTTGCACATGTTACAATTGTAAAAAAGATACAAATATATGCTTAAAAAATCCACAAAAACCTTCATATGGAAAGGCAACATATCAAGTAGCCAAATTCACAAGGTACAATCTGAACAAAAGAAAAATATAACACTTCTTTACAAGAAACTCAACCCTCATTGTGTTTAATTGGTTCTAGATTTGAAAAAAAATATATCTTCATGTCTATCTCTTCTTTTACTACATCCATAACATTGCCAGTATCCAAATCACAAACCTAAACATATTTCAAATACCAAAGTCAATTTTTCAAAACAACTATCACTACAAAAAACAAGATTTGTAGAGGCGGTTTTTTCAGAGGCGGTTTACTAAACCGCCTCTATAGACAGCTATTGAGGCGGTTTTCTTGACCGCCTCTACACTTTTTAATCTATAGAGGCGGTTTAATAAAACCGCCTCAATATTATTATTATATAGAGGCGTGAAAATAAAAACCGCCTCACTAGCTACATAAAACCGCCACATATTTTACTAAATAGTAATGAGTCATAATTCTCTCATTCCAAATGAATCCCACGTAGCCTCCCTTTTTCCATTTGAATCAATTTTTAAAGGGGGGGGGGGGGGGGGCTCACCCCTCTTCTCTTTCTCAATTTCTTTCTAGCTCTCTCTCACCCAATTCTCTCTCATTCTCACCTGAAAATCCCTTGCTCCAAATCTCCATTATCATCTTAAGGAAATCAACTTTTCATCAAGAACAAGATTGAGAATCAATTGAGGTAAGGATTGATGAAATTAAATTAGGGATTCTCTCTCACACTCTCACACTATCTCATCCGAATTTCCTTGCTCAAATTGCTCTCCAAAATATCTTAGTTCCTTCATGGAAATCACC
>BKZX01025829.1:4895-16607 GCA_014362285.1 Fagus crenata | reverse complement strand
TTTTTTTTTTAATTCCTCAAATTTTATTAGAAATAATATAATATATACATATTTGATAAACAATATATTTATAACATAAAAATCAATACATTCTATATACGTTGCCTTTGTTAAGGTATATAAGGCAAATGGATCAGTTTAAAATAATCTGATTCAAATAGCGTTTTATTGAAAGTAGAGATAAATGATAAAAATATCATGATAATATTATCGTCAGATTTTTAATAAGGAAGCGAGGAGTGATGCAATTTAATTTTGACGTGTCACTTCCAAGTTTTTTTCAATGAGAAGATAAAACTGACTAATTCCTAGCTAGACTGGGACTCAACTTTCAAGCGAAAGTCAATTCAAAACCTTGTAGTTTCGCACAAGGTTGTTTTATACAAGACTGTCTTGAAGACACACAACACCTACTTAGAAATCACGCCGTTTTAGTTTTTATATTTTCAAAATTTCTTTTCTTTTCAAAGACGTTACTTCACAAGTCCACGGCATAGATAATTTATTTCCCAATTTATTATTTTTATTTTTTTAAACATACGAAAACAATTATTCTAATTCAAAGTTTAAATTTCTAATACTCCTAAACAATTTTAGGATTTCTGAATGTGATAATGCAATTTTGACGCTAATTCAAACGCTAGATTTTTATTTTTTTTTAGATTTTGTGTAGTATAGCTGTGTAGCGACTAGTTTAGTAAGTTGATACCAATTGATTCAATTCTCTACTTGTCAATACGATGTCTTTTCTGAATAAAATGATGTTGACGTCCTTGTCTATTCTTATTCTTCAGCTACTCTAAATTTGTTTAATCTTTTCAATTGATAATAAGTCTAACACTCTTAACATTATTGTTACCTAATCTATTTTAAATATGATTTTATGGATAAGGATCCTCTCCATTTGAAATAAAATGGAGAGTCTCCATTTTATGGTCTAGATTAAATATCACAGATTTAACAGTGTACAGATTGCCATGTCATTTAAAATTTTAAATAACAAGGCAGTCTATATATCGTTAGATTTGTGAAATAAAATCTGAACCATGAAATGGACAAATGGAGAGATTTCCAAATGGAGAGGATCCTTATCCTGATTTTATTAATTTTAAGTTTGAAAGTTCTTTTACTATAATAATTATAACAAGTTTTGCGAAAAATGATTTGTTATAATTTTTTTTTTTTTCTCTAATAAAACAACTTTGGAATTTAAATGAGAGGCCTCAAGACAAATAGCAAAGACTCAAGTTTCTATTACAGCAAAAATGAGTGATTGATTATGTAGACTCTCTACAAAGTACTACCTAATGTTTAAAAAAAAATATTTTTAGTTGTCAAAATCAGTGATTGATGTAGGCTCTGCAAAGTACTACCTAATGCCCAAAAAAATCACTTTGGTTCCGTAATTGACTAGAAAGGAATCAACTATTTGAAACATCTTCTAGCAATCGGTCAAAATTAAAGCAGATTTATTCTTTTATTTTCTTTTAATCTCTTCTTATCACAATACGGCAATATTGTATAAAGAATTTCAAAATATATTTGATAAGATATGTCAGTGATTTTTGCTTGAAACATCTTCTAGCAATCGGTCAAAATTAAAGTAGATTTATTCTTTTATTTTCTTTTAATCTCTTCTTATCACAATACGGTAATACTTCATAGAGAATTTCAAAATATATTTGATAAGATATGTTAGTGATTCTTGCTTTCTTTAAGAATACTCATATGCTTTGCTTATATTTATATAGAATGTAACAATTATGACAACGATTACATTGCATAGAAAAAGATATATATTAAAGGCTTTTATAAAAAAAAAAAAAAAAAAAAAGAAGATATATATTAAAGGCAATCATATAACCACAGAATGGAATCAAACATTTGAGATAAGTAGGATTTTTTTATATTGATCTGTGAACCATATCTGATGTTGTATCAATACTGTACGACACTATTTTTATTTTATTTTATAAACAACGTGTATATTAAGAATAAAACATATCAAGGCCTGCCTGACATTCCAAAATGAAGTCCAAGGAGGACACTAACCCAATTTTTATGCCTAATCAATTAAGACAAAGCTGTGTTCAGAAAAAAAAAAAATAATAATAATAATAATAATAATAATAATAATAATAATAATTTTCTAAAATAGTGTATAAAAATGTTAAAATTTGTGTAAAAAAATTATATTTAACCCTCCAAAATTAAAAATTAGTCCAAATAAACTAATATATATTTTTCTGTAACTTAATAGGAGATTGGATGTATAATGGAAACTGCCAATCCATTGTGGCTTAGATAACATTTGGACAAGTCAAAAAAAAAAAAAAAAAGATAACATATGGATGAAATAGTTGGTGACATATGATCACCATAACAATTAAGATTGAGATCATATGAAATCCACTCTAATATTACATATTTGGAACGTAAGATTAATACAAATGAGGTTTTAATATTCAAAGGACAGATCACAAACCTAAAGTTTAACATTAGATTTATAGATTTTCTATAATATCTAACAAAATTTTTCACATTTCATTAGCTACATCAAAAATTAAATTTGGATGTCTTTTTTATTCATATTTAATTTGGGGGCAAAAGCCATGATGGATATAATTGGCTTCATGACACCATGTCATGATTGAACTTACACACACTCTACCAATTTCTCTTCTTTCTATATAACTCAACTCCCCACCGTACTACCATTGGTCTCCTCCAAACTATACCCCATCACCTTCCAATCTCTCTCCTTTCTATATAGCTATTTTGACCTCCTACACTAGATGACCCAACATGACCTATATTCAAGTACACTGCTGAAACCACTACTCATATTTTGTGGGAGTGTCTTTTTCCCATGGCGTGTGGTCTGTGGGGTTGAAGAAAATTCAGAAATGTCATGTCACGTTAGAGGAATTCATGCTGATTGTAAGGAAGCTAGTCCAATCGTTGGAAAAGGAAGAGCTAGAAATTTGGGCAGTGTCATCATTTGGAATGCTAGGAATGCTTTTATTTATGATGGGCAAGATGCTAATCCAGCTCAGGTTTTGTAGGCCCACGGAGTTACGCTTATCTCCTTTTATTTATTTGTGGATCTCAATAGTAAGATATTAAAATCATAAGAATATTGATAGGTTTTATTTATTTTTATAAATATAAACTCAAATAATATCTAATATTCCAATAGTTTATTAATTAATGCATGTATGAGAAAAAAATTTGTATAATGAGTAGTGTTTACAATTTTAGCATAATTATAAAGAGTTGCATATGTTTTGAGAGCCACCAAAGATATATAGCTGCATATAGCCAAGTAAATAAAATTATGTTTACAGCTTTTCCATGAGTAGGTATTTAGAAAATATATTTAATATTGTAAGAGTTTGTAAATGTATTCTTGAGATACGTACTTTATGTTGTTAGTGACACTTATAATTTTGGAATAATCATAAAGAATTGCATATGTTCTATGAGTCACCAAAGAAATATAGTTTGTATATGTTTATGGAATATTTCTAGAATATAGTTTATATATATTTAGGCAAATGTAGTTTTCCTTGTACAATATTTGATTTATTTATTATTCTACATAGAATATCTTCATAAATATAATTTGTTTATTTTTCAAATAATTGTTGTTTTTCCTTGTAGAATACTAAATCTTCATAAAATATTTTCTGATATTTAATTCATATAAATTTAATTTTCTTGCAAAGTATCGATTCAATATAGAAATATTGTCGATTCTACATGGAAATATTTTTAGAAATATAATTTGTAGTTTTCTTTGTTAAACATTGATTTTACGTGGATATCGTCGCTTCTACATAGAATACTTTCATAAAAATAGAATATTTTCATATATGTTATTGTAATTTCTTCTTTTAGAATATTGATTTCACATAAAAAAATTTTGAACTTGCATTTTTATATATGCAAATAAATGTTATCTTTCTTGTAAAATATTGATTCTACACAGGATATTTTTAGAATTGTAATTTGTATATATATATATATATATAGTCAAATAAATATAGTTCTCTCTTGCTGAATATTGATTATAAATAAAATATTTTCATATTATATTGGAACCGATTAGGCCACCAAAATTTATGTCAATTGCATATTCTAGTTGGTATGCATATAATATAAATTTTGTATAAAATTATAATTAGAGTGTTTTATTTATTTTTTTGATGAGATAGAGTGTTTTTTTATTTAATATTTAAGATTGATGAAAAAACCCACAAGTACCCGTCTAGGATTAGGTAGCAAAATAAGCCTTGATTGCCTTTAATTAATATGAATTTCATAAAGTATTCTTGAAGACAGTATCTCTATCTCTCACAATATAGGATTTTTTTAATCATCAATTAGACAATCAAAAACAAATTTGGTTTAAAATCCTAATTTTGATAAAATGGACACTTTTTCGTTTTTAGAATTTTAATTTATGAAAACACTAATTATGTTAGAGTTAAAATGTAAATAGCAAAATCAAGTGTCAACACCGGCATATAAGAATGTATACAAAGTTATTTTAATGAGATAAATATTATACAAATGATCTATTTGTAAATTATCCCGATATTTTTGGACAAGTATCAATATTTTTGGACTCTTGCTTATCTGTATAGTGTTAGATCTGAAAATTTTAATCTAAACCATAAAATTGAGACTTTCCAATTTAATTTCAAATAGAGAGAATCTTTGTCTATAATGATTGGATATATAATTAAACAATAAGTCAAAAAGAAATTGAAGAAAATGAGAGGTTTTCGATGGATGTGATCATTTGTCCCAAATTTTATAATTATTGATATATTAAATTGTGAATAATAAATTGTAAAGTGATTTTTTTTTTTTTTTTTTTAATAATTTTGGGTGTCTGGAACAGCGTTCCGTAAATACGTGCATCTCAATTAATCTCAAAGGACACGCAAACACCTTATTAACACGTGTATCATGATAGACGCAAGGTTTTGTCTTAGGTAGGTGGTCCTGAGGGAACTTGAATTAGTGACTATTGAGAAACATACTCAAGACTGGACTAGTTAAACACACCTAAATTATAAAGTGATGTTAATAACGAGTCTTGATAAGAATCAATAAAACCCAATCCCCTCAACAGTTATGATAGTTTGCTTAAGCCCCAAAATATCAAATTGGGGCCTTTGACTAATGATGCTATGGTGCATGTTTGATTACAATTGATGGTGATTGAATGTACTTGACTAATAGTACCCAAACAGCCAGACTCATAAAATTATTAAACTTTGTGACGTTTCAACTTTTAAGGTGTTGTAATTTGTTAGTAAAAAAAAAAAAAAAGTGTTATAATTTGTTAAAGTCTAAATAATACGATTTATAATTTTTTTTTTGCTAATCGAATATTTTTTACTCTCAAATTTTATTAGAATTCTTTTTATTCCTCAAATTTTATTCGAGTTTAAAGTAATCTAATTCAAATAGCTTTTCATTGAAAGTAGAGATAAACGACAAAAATATCATGATAATATTGTCGTTAGATTTTTATATATGGAAGCGAGGAGTGATGCAATTTAATTTTGACGTGACACTTCCAAGTCTTTTTTCAATAAGAAGATAGAACTGACTAATTGCTAGCTAGACTAGGACTCAGCTTCCGAGCGAAAGTCAATTCAAAGCCTTGTAGTTTCACACAAAGTTGTTTTATACAAGAGATCAGGATCCTCTAGAGTTTTTAAGATACTCTACCACATAGAGTTATTTAAATCTTAACTTCTTTTTTTTTTTTTTTAAATAATAAATCGTTTAGATTATGCCACGTCATTATTTCACTAACAAAATTCTTAAAATATTGGTTTTTACTTTTTATCGTATTAACATTTATCCATTAACATCAATATTTTAGGGGTTTTGTTAGTGGAAAGATGACATGGCATAATCTGAACCATTTATTATAAAATGAAAGGTTACGATTTAGCGCACTCTATGTGATAGAGTACCTTAGAAACTCTAGAGGATCTTGATCCTTGGAATATAATATCATAATTGTTATTAGGTCCTGTTAACGAGTGCCCTTAGGGTAATGGTTAAGGAAGCATTTAATGCTTCTACTTTATAGGAAGTAATAAAATTTTAATATTAAAATAAGGATTTTGTTAACCAGTGCCCTTAGGGCAATGGTTAAGGAGCATTAAATACTTACACTTTATGGGAAATAATGAATTTTTAATATTAAAATAACAAATAGAAAGACTAAAATACCCTTAAAAGCTATTTTTATATTATTTTAATATTAAAATTTTATTACTTCCTATAAAGTGGAAGCATTAAATGCTTCCTTAACCATTACTCTAAGGACATTCGTTAACAAGACCCTTAAAATAATACAAAAATAACTTTTAAGGGTATTTTAGTCTTTCTATTTATTATTTTAATATTAAAAATTCGTTATTTCTCTTAAAGTGTAAGTATTTAATACTTCTTAACTACTACCCTAATACACTAGTTAACAAAATTTATTGTTATTTATATCCATGCAGAGATATCCTAAAAAAAGAAAGTGTATTAATTATATAAGGGGCGATGGAATCCACTATATCTCTGTTGTAAAGAGCATGGTCAATGAAATTGGCTCAACGGCAACCACGGTACCAGTAATTGAGACAACCATGTCTTGGTACAGTAAAAAAAAGGAAACAGTTCGGCAGCACAGGCGGTTCTTCTGGTATTCAGCATAGGGCCGCCGTAAAATTGTTAAATGAATTCTCCAAATGATTAGTAAAAGTGCATGCCTCTTCAGCTTATCTAGATGTTCAAAAGATAGTAAGTTATTTAAAACAGTTTTACCTCGTGAGCGTTTTGAACATCTAAAAAGGGCATATAATGGTTTTATTGCTGACTAAATAAATAAATATATATATATATATATTTAAATATGCCATAATGCCAGTTACCTTTTTTAGATGTATTTATCTTGTTTAGATGTATTACCAAAAAAGAGTAATACTAGGGATATAACTAATTTTACAACCAAATGCTTATAAACTGACATGACATCCTATATGGATATAACACATGAGCAGTTAAAACACCAAATTACCAATTCAATATTAACATTTAATATTAATAAATCATTAATTGTCGATGTGTTACTTCCATATAGGATGCCATGTCAGTTTGTAAGCATTTGGTTGTAAAATTAGTTGTATCCCTAGCATTACTCTACCAAAAAAAATACTGAACATGTTTAGATGTATTTGTATATAAATATATGCCTATTTATGGTGTTTAACATGCGAAAAAAAGAAGAAGCAAAATATTACTCTTTTAATATTAATTATTTAAACTAAGATTGTTTTGAAATAATTTGGAAGAATAGCATATTTTTAAAATCGTGTTTCTAAATTACGATTTTTAGAATTCTGTCTTCAAAGCACGATTTTAGAAAAAGGCTAATTTGCTAAATAATTTCGGAACAATACCAATTTAATTAATTAATATTAAAAAGCATTTTTTGGAAAATTCCCTCATGCGAAAAAGAAATTGCAAAATATTACTCTTTTAATATTTTAATTATTTAAACTAATATTGTTTTGAAATAATTTGAGAGAATAGCCTATTTTTAAAATCGTGTTTCCAAATTATGATTTTTAGGGCAAAAATGTTGGAACATGATTTTAAGGGTAAAAATTGTGTCTTCAAATCATGATTTTAGAAAGAGGCTAATTTACCAAATAATTTTGAAACAATACCAATTTAATGTTACATGTGATCATCCAATATATTGGGATTTATTTGACCATATAAGTTCGCACCCTTTAATACATCAAAACAATTTACATTTTACATTTGATCGTTCACCGTTCTCTTAAGATTCAGAGTTAATGTCTTAAACAATTTGTGAGTTAATTAATTCATTTTACTTATGAATGTTTCTTCATTAACTCTTCCCTTTTAATAAGTCTCATTTAATTAAAAATCAGGTTCTTATTTGATTTAATGTTAAAATTCATTAACAAGCAGCTATTGATTTTCATATGTATCTATCATGTACACTGCCTTTCATATTATCTAAGGTTTCTAATTTGTCACGTAAGCAATATGACAAGGGTGGTGTTATTTCCACACAATTTTTTATTTTATTTTTTTGGATATATTAGCACCAAAAAAAAAAAAAAATGGAGTGATTGTTAAATTCCATCAATACTCTCGCTTTTGGCTCTATTATGCAAAAGTCAAGTGCTACATTTTTTTATCGGTAGGTCATGTGGTACTTGAGTATGATTGTTATTAACACATTTTTAAAGCAAAAATACTGTAGTGGTCTATCCTTCAAAGTTTGGTCTGCGTGTGAGGAAGTGTTAAAAACAAGAAAATACATTTAATAAGGATCGGGTGTAATACCTTGGTTTTACACTCACCAATAAAAACATGCCACGTAATTTATTTTCACTTTTATTCAAATTCTAAAATGAGCTCATCCACATCATATAATTTCTCTTAAAATTATCAAAAACCCAAAAAAAAAAGCCATAAAACACCCAATGAAAAAAAATCAAGAGAGAGAGAGAGGAGCAAGAAGGAGAGAGAGTGATATGGAAAGAGAAAACTAGATCTGGCTTCCGTCGTCCGCCGGTCACAGAAGAGAGAAGAGAGAGAGAGGAAACACATTGCAATATGATTTCTCTCTCCTCTAGTTCTACTCTCTCTCTCTCTCTATCTGCCCGATCTATTTTCTTTTTTACTTGATTGGGGAAGCGTGGTTGTTGCGGTGGTGGGTGGGTGGGTGTTGGTGTCGCGGTGGTGGTTGATGGCGGTGAATCAGGTCTGGTTCCTTCTTGATTTTATTTTTTTCATTGGGTGTTTTTTTTTTTTTGGGTTTTCGATAGATTTAAGAGAAGTTATTGAGTGTGGATGAGTTCATTTTAAAATGTAAAGAAAAGTGAAAATAATTGACATGGTATGTTCTTGTTGAAGGGTGTAAAATCGGGGTATTACACCTTGTCCTTGCTGAATGTATTCTCTAAAAACAATAGGGTCTTGTTAATGAATTTAATATTAGTTTTATTCTTTTACAGATATCAAGTCTACTTTCTCTCTTTGTTCCTCTCTCAATTCCACCGTATAAGACAAGTGTTTTTTTTTTTTTTTTTTTTTAATATTTTAATTTTTATTTATAATTGATGAGACCGAAATACCCTTCCTTCACATCTCTCGAACTTTAAACAAAGTCCTACCAGATAACCCAAAAATCCTCCAAGTCCTTTTACAGTGTAATTGCACTTTCTAGTCTGTTAGTCAAGTGTTTTTACGGTATAACTGACAGATCTTTTTGCAAGGTACAATTTCTTCCCTCCAATAAGATACCCTAAGTATTTTCTGTTAACTACACGAAAAAAAAAAAAAAAAACTACACGGACACAGAGATAGAGAAAAAATAAAAAGGAAAATATTATTTCCACACTTGTTTTTGTGATATTTTCACACTAAATAGGTGATAATTGTTGTAAAAATATCAAATTGGGATGTGAAAATAACACTGTCAAATAAAAAATAGCACTTGACTTTTACAAAAGGCTGAATAAGAAAGCGAGAGAAGACAAAGTAGTGATGGAATTTAATCTTGAAATCACATTTCCAACCCTTAATGCAAGTATCTATATCTCTCACAATAGTTTTTTTTTTTTATAAATATATCTCTCACAATAGTGATGGTAGAATTAATATGAATTTCATAAAGTATTTTTGAAGACAGTATCTCTATCTCTCACAATAGAGGATTTCTTTAATTGTCAATTAGACAATCAAAAACACATTTGGTTTAAAACCTTAATTTTGATAAAATGTGCACTTTTGTTGTTAGAATTTTAATTTATGAAAACACTAGTTATGTTAGAGTTAAAATGTAAATAACAAAATCAAGTGTCAACACTTGCATATAAGAATGTATACAAAAATATTTTAATGAGATAAATATTATTACACATGATCTATTTGTAAATTATCTCGATATTTTTGGACAAGTATCAATATTTTTTGACTCTTGCTTATCTTCATCCGCTCTGCTCTAATGAGATTGCCCTAATATCCTTCTTCTTAAGGTTTTTCGCATCGGTAGAGGAAGTGACAATTCTCTTAGCACCCCTCTTTTTCATAGGCTTTGGGGGGATAGCCAATCCTTTATTTTTAACACTTCCAAGGGCAGATCTCACTAAATGGGGATCTTGGAATTCGGGGTCCCCATAAGAGTCTCTTGAGCCTTCAAGTAGTATTGGTTTTCGAATTTTATTGTTTTTGAATATCTACTTCATTAGATGGTTAGGGAAACCATTTTTATGTATACTTGACCATAACCCGCGCATCGAGCGGGATTCTTTCTTATATATATATATATATATAAACTATTCTTATTATATAAAATCTATTATATTTTAACATGGATTGTGAAAAAAAAAAATATTGAAACCAATTTAGAATTGAAAAATAAAAACAAAAATTAAATTATTGAATATAACTCAAAACTCTGAAGATCAATATCAATTCCATGAGTTATAGAAACTAAAAAATAGATCAATATATTTCTACTCTTATCAATATCTCATAAATATTAAATATTTTAACATCTGCTACCAAGGAGAATGCACTTAAACATACAAATCAAAAATATTTTTCACTCCACCAAGTAAGAAGTAAACTATGGTTAAAGCCTTTCAAGCATTCTAGACTTTCTACTTTCTAGTTCTCTCTACACAGACTTCTAATAGTTCTTTTCTTGTGTGACAATGATAAAAGATAGTAATATCAACTTTCCATATCAAGCCAGTAATAAATGGTCCTACATATACCATATGAAATTATCACACAAAACTAACATTAAATAAATTTTTATATATTCATATATATATATATATATTTATATATGGAATTGTACCAAATTTTAGCCTAAATTTCCTATTATGACTCTTCAGTAGCCACTGAAAACTCCATATATGCATGCTCTTTGATCCTGTCTCAAGCTCTAGCCTAAAATGTATAATAAGACCTTGCATAGACCAAATAGAATAATCCCCCAATGCACAGATGGTGTGACCTTCAATCTGTTTGGTCACCTCCTGGAGCATGTCAATTTCTTCATATTTGCATTCCCATCGTTCAACCTTTCCATGACTGCAGCAACACAAAATTCAAGCCACTTCAATTCTAAAAAAAACTAATAATAATAAAAAAAACTGAAAAATCATCCATTAATCCAATTTAACACAGTCGAAACCCACTAAAGATTAATCCAAAGTACACCAATCCAAACACCAAAATTTTAAAAACAATGGCATTAACTTCAAAATAATAATAACCATTTTAAAAAATTAGAAAATTAATTAATATTTGGCCGCAAATGATCCATTCAACCTCAACTCTATATATAAAGAAAGTAATACGTGAAATGAAAAGGGTTAACAAATAAAGCAATATTTGAAACGAAAAGTGTAAAAACAAATCATAGAATACGGTTGGAGAGGAATCGAAAATAAGAGAAGGAGTACTTCTGACGTTGGAGATTAAAAACACGGTTTGGACTATTAAAATGGGAAACGAAATTATATTTGAATAAATTTACTATATTCATTTATGAGAGAATAATTGAGAGAGAGAGAAGGGTTATGAAGATGAAATGTTGTGAAGAGATCAATGAGGGAAAATGAGTGAGATGTGTTG
>BKZX01025823.1:0-11500 GCA_014362285.1 Fagus crenata | reverse complement strand
TGAGTGTTCTACAAGAATTATAATTAGGAAATTTTTGAGTTGATTCTGGAAGTTTTGCTATGTATATAATATGGTATAAAAGCTAAGTTTTTGGCCGGTTTAGGGCACAAAGAAGGATTTTTTGGAACTATTACCCAAGGTAGTCTCTGCCTTTGTAAAACTTCTTTTAATTTTTTTTTTCCTGATGCAATTGTTTGATATGAATGTCTGCTGTTAAATCTGTGTTTCTAGACTTCATGGTTTGACATGTTTTTGATTTCCAGCAAATTAATTAGTTGATAGTTTGACATGTTTTTCTTTTTCTATATTTGATATTTTCTATGTTCTGTATTTTTTTTCCTGATGTTAGATACTTAGATTGATCTAAATTGTAATTTACCCGTTTAAAGCAAATGTAGAGGACTATTTACAGCATAAACTGATTGTTGTATTGTGGTTGGAAACTTATGTAAAATTGAATGTTGGTCTTTCTGATATGGTTGGTCTGTAGACATTAACAGAGTAATGTGTTAAAGGTTTTTTTTTAGCAGGGGCTGCATATCTGAAACCAACAAATGAATAGGGTCAAATTTATACTGCATATTAAAAATAAAAATAAAAGGTTTTTCCTGAAGCAGGTATTCTTAAAACAGGTAGATTCTGGCCTTGATATGCTTATTGACTTGATTATAAATGGGTGCTTACCCAAAAGTTCCCATAACACGTGTGGCTATATTATAATTTATATGTGAATTTGCGGTTTTATAGGTTCTAGATTGATTTAATTCGTTAAGAATGTACTAAAACCTTTTGAGTAGCTAATTTGGAGTTTTTTAAAAAAAAAAGAAAAAAAAAATATTTTTATTTTTTTTTCTCAAAAAAGATTTGTTAGTTTATTTTAGTAATAGCATTGGAATCAATGGCTTCTTAGTTTGTTACAACAAAGGGTGCTATTCATTTGGCATAATAAGAGAGACGAGCAGAGTCTCTTTGTTTTTATGTTTAATTTTTTCTTGGATCTCTTTCTCAGTTGTCTATAAATATCCATATAAACAGTAAATTTATTTGCAAGGAAACCTGTGTTTTCTTAGTGGTTGTTTGATGTTTTTGGGCTGGATCAACCATGCTTTAGATTGTTTACATTTACAGCAAGCAAATTATAGGACTTAACAAATGGTGAACTTATGTACTCTTTATAAATAGGTAGTGTCTGCTTAAGCTTTTCTAATAAAATTATTTACTTACAGGCTAGGGGTTTTTCTATTGAGATTTTGGTTTTAAGTGGAATTGTGTATAGAATAGTGTACAGCCAACTAATGCAATTCCAACCAAAGTAATAAAATCAAGTAAGGGTCCATCATGTTTTTATTGTTGACTTATCAACTTCAAAATATTCATCCCTCATAAACAGTAATGAGGAATATTACAAAATCGGCATACACTTTAAGACACCAATATTATGAGAAGAACACTACCACTTAGAGTTCTACAAAGATCAACATGGATATTCGCCAAACATATGTTGGGTATTTTTAATTTAACAAATTTTGATAATTCTTTTTTATAAATAACAAATTTCATTTTTAATAAGTTTCCCATGCATCGTACGGGTTTACGATTAGTTTATTGTAAAATGGAATCTTTTTGGACAGTTAGTGATTTTTAGTGACTAATTTCTAAATCTAGTACTTTTTGTGATAATTTTAGTAAACTTTGTTATAATTCATAATAGTTTTTACTTTTAGTGTTAATGTTGTTTATTATTATAAAGGGGTGTGAGGACGTATAAATGATGTTAATTGAAGTAAATTTTTGGTGGTTGTGATTAGTAAAATTTGTGTCAAATATTATTAATTGGTTAATAAAATTTGTATTTTTATGTGAATTATTGTATTAGAGTGTTATTCCGTGACATTTGTGTTTTTCCTAATAATTGTTGTGATAAATCGTGTAATATGTGTGAGCTTAATTAATTCGTCTCTTACTTTTTGTAATTTCTTCTTAATTATTGTTATACGAGTGTTATTTTTTGTAATTGTATGTCAATTTATGTAATACCGGCTACCTGAGCAGCCAGTCACAATTTTTTCTAAATACCAATTATATCCCTACGTGAAATTTCAGTTACGGGACGTAAGTATTTTCCTGATTTGACCCCTTGTTTCCAAACGACTTTAATGAACCCACCTGTCCACCTGTCCATTACTTTTTAAAAAGTTTTTATGTTACGTACACCCTTCATTCATCTTCAATACTTTTCCAAATGACTTTAATGAACCCACCTGTCCACCTGTCAAAGACTAAGCCTTTTTGGAAGTGGAGGTGGTAAGTTGTCGATAAGACCGTATGCAGATGCGACTGGGTCTAAGTCTCTAAGATATACTTTGACTTTCTTGGAACTTGTGATCCTTTATAATTTGCCGTATCTTTTCCTCAAAAAACAAAAAAGAAAACAAAAATTGCCGTGTCTTCAAAGCCATAAACCCTTTCAAAGCCGCAAAGCAACAGGGAAATTGTGTTCTGGGTTCTGAGTTTCGACTGCCGGATTAATAAAGCTATAAAATCAGCTAGCGGTACATGTCTTTTTGATTCAGATTCAGTTGGTTTTTGATATACCTTACAACCTGTCCTGTGCTGTGTGTTTACAATTATTATTTCTTTATAACTTATATATGCACAGGTCAAGAGCCTCAGCCATCGAGTTGTTGTATCCATTTCTTTTTGCTAACAAGACCCTTCATTCATCTTCAATTCTAGCACCACCTCCACTTCCAAAAAGGCTTTGTCTTTGTATGTCATATCAATCAATATTATGAATATCTTCCTCGTCCTTACAATATGTGTTTTTCAAGCTGTTGTATTTATAGTGGTGGTTGCCAACTATTACGTACGTTTTATTCTGAGTTAAAGTGGGTGTTTGTGTTAAAGTTTTCGTTGCTTTGGAAATGAAAATGATTTTAGAAAAAATAAAATTTTTTTTTCGTGTTTAGTTGCATTTAGGAAAATACTTTAAAAATAATTTTCAGTATTGTGTGAAAGATAGAACAGAAGAGGTGAGAGGTGCTTTTTTTATAAATGACTTACTATCCAAATTTTAATAAAAGATTTTTCGATCAATGTAAATTATTTTTTCTTTTATCATCATTTTACAACGAAACAAACATCCACAAATCTAAAAAAAAATATTTTACAGCGTCGCGGAGCCAAAGAATATTGTAGTTTGAGAATAGGATTTATTTTAAATCCCTTCCCGTTGTTGTACGTAACTGTCAAATTATTATTATTAAAAAAAAAAAAAAAAGTGTTTGTGGCAAGCATTTGGGGTTATTATTTTTCTCTCTATTTACTCTGTGTATAAGGATTACTTAAATCTGAGAATAGTCAAGAATTCTAACAACTTTAGTAATATCCTTTGAATTTTGTTTGTGCTCACTTGCTACTGCTGGATGAATTCTTTAGCCTAACTAGCTCAGTGCATGATTGCTTTCATCTTTGGTTCAGGTGAAAGATTTTCGTTTGTGACCAGAAACATCTCGTTCTCAACAAGCTCCATATCAGTAGGAAAGGAAGACATGGCTGATTATATAGTTCAACAGGCTGAGCAACTAAATCCAGTTAACGATATATATGGGGGAGTTATTGTGAACGTGGAGCAGCCAATGGATTCTAAGGTCTATTCTACTTTGCTTAGAGCTTCAATGTCACAATGGAGGCAACAGGTATATATAGTATCTTTCAACTGATAGAACGTCCAGTATCCACTTGATGTAGTTGTTATTGCTAAATGCTACCTCCTCCTATTATGTTATGAATTTGGGATGTAATTTGCAGGAGAAGAGAGGTATCTGGATCAAATTGCCTATCCAACATGTAAATCTTGTTGAGGCTACAGTTAAGGTGAACACACGTTTCCAATGTAGATTATACACTGGGTTAGCCTATGAACTTACTTTGAATGTAAAGCCAGTTATAGTTGCTAATGATAATCCAATAAATATATATATATATACAAGAAATTACAAATTAAAATGAAACCAATTGAGAGAAGAAAATCCTATCCTCTTTAAGGAAATTTAAGCCCTTTGAGGTTGGAAAATCCCAAAAACTGGTGTAATAGATTTTCCTTTTGCTGTGTCCCCTCGAAGATAAATATATATATATATATATTTTTTTTTTGAAGCAAAAGGCAATATCATTAATTCACGAATAATGAGTTACATCGAATATAAGTTGTTGTTGGACAAAAACAGGTACATCCTCCATCAAAACATGATCTTCATGAATATACTGAGCATTTCTTGCCAATAGGTGAGCGACATTATTGGCCTCCCTTCCAATAGTTGAAAGTTCCCATGCCTCCAATCCGTGGAGTAGTTGTTTGGCTTCCTTTATAACATTACCCAACCAAGAGTACTCCCCATCATTCTCCTGTAGTGCTTTGATAGTATTGGCCGAATCACCTTCCAAGATCAGTCGTGTAATGCCAATGTCATGGGCTAGTTGGAGACCTTTCATAGCTGCAAATAGTTTTGCCGCCAATGGATCAGTAACATTCGGTTTTTGGGACATCATGGATGCCATTGGGAGCCCTTCACTATTTCGTATTATTACACCTATACCCGCTGATGTTAACGTTTTGAAAAGAGCCCCATCAAAGTTGAGCTTATACATTTCCCCCTCCGGTGCTCGCCACTTGGGGATGCTTCTTGTTATCGATGGAGACTTGGTTAACAGAACTGACTTGTACTCATCCCTTTCTCTAGTTGCCGTTTTGAAAATCTGACTTGGAGCCATCAAAATGCCTTCAAAAGCCAAACGATTCCTTGAGACCCAGATTTGATAACTTATGGACATAAAAGTCTCTAAGCCCTCCACGCCTTGTTTCTCAAAGATGTCCCATACCAGCTGTGTAAAATCCCCAAAGTATAGCTTATAATTCACAGCCATGGTACTCTCAGACCAGCAGTTTGCAACCTCATCACACTCCCATATGGCGTGTAAAACTGTCTCTGCTTGAAGTTTGCACCGAGGGCACCAAATGCTTTGGCGTATTTTCCTTCGTTCCAGGTTCACCAAGGTTGGTAGAGCATTATGTAAGGCTCTCCATGTAAAAACTTTGATGTTATTTGGAAGTTGAACCTTCCACACCGCCCTCCATACCTTAGCCATTGGGTAACCGCTTGAGCTTTCTCCTTGCGCTAGGTTGTTTCTCTCTGCTATGAGACGATAAGCACTACTCACCGTAAATTTTCCATGGGGTGTGGCATTCCACAGTTGAATATCTTCTGGTAAGGCTCTACTTATAGGAATAGTTAGGATAGTTGCCACATCCTTCGGCATAAACCACAACTGGAGTTTGTTGACATCCCATTGTCCAATCTCCCCCTGGATAAGCTCACTTACCTTTGGATCAACCATATCTTGCGGTTTAGGTGTAATTGGGCGGTTAGTTGAGCCAGATGGGAGCCATTTATCCCCCCATACAGATACACGCGTCCCATTACCAATTCTCCACCTTAAGCCTTCCTCTAGTACCCATCTAGCGCCAGCTATGCTTCTCCAAGTGAAAGAGGACCCCTGCTTCACTGTAGCTTGCATAAAAGTTCCTCCGGCAAAGTATTTTGCTTTTAGAACCATATGCACCAAGGAATTTTCATTTTGAATCAACTGCCATCCCATTTTTGCCAACATTGCCTGATTGAACCATTCCAAATTCCTAAATCCCAGTCCACCCCTCTCACGTCTTTGGCAAACTTGAGCCCACTTCACCCAATGAACTCCTCTACTTCCCCCTTGTGTTCCCCACCAAAATCTGCTAATTATTGTATCTAAATCATGACAAACTGACAACGGCAGCTTGAAGACACTCATGGCATAGGTTGGGACAGCTTGTGCTACTGCTTTGATTAGCACTTCTTTGCCCGCCTTACTCAGCAACTTTTCCTTCCATCCTTGTATCTTCTTCCAAACTCTCTCTTTAATGGAAGAGAAAACTTGGCACTTGGATCGACCAATCAGAGATGGTAGCCCCAAGTATTTCTCATGTTGTCGGATTTCTTGGACTCCCAACTGATTCTTCAAGATGTCTCGTTGCTCCGGCTTGGTGTTTTTGCTGAAAAACACATTTGTCTTCTCTTTGTTTATTTGTTGCCCCGATGCCACCTCATAGGTGTCCAGGATCTCTTGTATTGTGGTACATGCCTCCCTTGTAGCTGACAGAATAGGATACTATCATCAGCAAAGAACAGGTGTGAAATTGCTGGTGCAGCTCTTGCCACTTTGACTCCCTGGTTTTTTTTTTCTTGTTCAGCTCTGAATAGCAATGCTGATAGACCTTCTGCACACAATAGGAAAATATAAGGTGATAGAGGATCTCCTTGACGAAGTCCCCTAGAAGGATGGATTAAACCTTTGGGTTCTCCATTGATGAGTACAGAATAAGAAACAGTGGATATACATTCCATAATCAGGGTCATCCATTTGTCATTAAAACCCATTTTCTTCATAATTGCATGCACAAAGGACCATTCCACACGGTCATATGCTTTACTCATATCGAGTTTTAAAGCCATTTGACCCACTTTCCTTTTATTTTTTTTTATTTAAGTGATGCATTACTTCAAATGCCACTAACACATTATCCGTAATTTGGCGGCCTGGTACAAAAGCACTTTGGAACACACTGATCACCTGTGGAAGTATTGTTTTCAATCTATTTGCAAGTACTTTGGAAACTAGCTTATATATAACATTACATAAGCTGATTGGCCGATACTCAGTCATTTTTTGGGGGTCAGTTTTCTTGGGTATGAGTGCTATATGAGTATAATTTATTTTCTTAAGCATATGGCTAGAATTCAAAATTTCCAAGACAGTAGAAGTAACCTTAGGATCTACAACATGCCAATATTTTTGGTAAAATAAAGCAGGCATACCATCAGGTCCAGGAGCTTTGGTCGGATACATTTGGTGAAGCGCTTGTACCACCTCTGCGGCTGTGAACTCCTGTGAAAGCCTAGTGTTCATATCTTCAGTGACAGATGTCTCAACAGCCTCCATAATAGGCTCCAGATTTTGAGGATTTGAACTGGTATAAATTTGTGAAAAATAATCCACAATTAGCTGTTCAATTCTTTGTTGTTCTTCATGCTTTGTCCCTTGGTCATCTACAAGACTTTCAATGGTATTCTTCTTTCTTCTCTGGGTTGCCTTGTTATGGAAGAACTTAGTATTACGGTTGCCTTTTTGTAACCATTGAACTCTTGATCTCTGTTTCCATTCAATTTCCTCTCTTTCGAGAAGTTCATTAAGCTCCTCACTTAATTTTTTTAACTGGTATTGATCTTCTTCAGTAACAGCTCGTTCCTCTAATAACTTGGCTTCCTCCCCCAATTGGTGCATTCTTAGCTGTGAGTGTCGGTATACAGTTCTTTCCCAATTAATCAGCCCTCGTCGACAGGATTTTATTGATTCAGTAACTTCAAACATATGACTCCCCTTTTCCTTTGAGTGCCATGACTTTTTCACTGTTTCTTCAGAAGTTTCTACACGGCACCATGCTTGTTCAAAACGGAATTGTCTCTTTCTCCTAGGGAGTAGGATTGATGTAAAGAGGTGAAGTAATATGGGGCAGTGATTTGATGCCGAAGTGAACAAGTGTTGCACGCCAGCTTCCGGAAAAATGTTTGTCCACTCTGGGTTCGCCACCGCCCTATCTAATCTTTCTTTTATATTTTCCAAACCAAGTCTTGGATTGTCCCATGTGTACCACTGACCTCGAAAACCCAAATCTCGTAGTGAATGGAACTCTAGAGCTTCTCGGAATGAGGCCATTTGGCTTTCGGCTCGTAACGCTTTGCCCATCTTCTCAAAGTTTCCAAGAATTTCATTAAAATCTCCTATCACCACCCATGGTAACCTGTTCTGATCACCAAGACGCTTCAATAGTTTCCAGCTGTCAAGACGTCCACTTCTCTCTGGGCACCCATAAAACCCAGTAATGCGCCAAATCTTATTTAGAGATTTCTCCATCACAGTTGCATCAATATGATTTTGAGAGAAATTTTTTATTTCAAGAGCATCTAGATCCTTCCAAAACATTGCTAATCCTCCTTTTCTACGTTGGCATGGAACAGAAAAAACAAAATTAAAACGTAGCCGTTGACGAACCTTCTCCATTTCTACTGCTTTCATCCTTGTTTCCATGAGGAAAAGGATGCTAGGATTATTCTCCTTCACTGACTCGTGAAGGTGTCTGACTGTCCAGGGGTTCCCAAGTCCCTGGCAGTTCTAGCTTAGGATACTCATTGCTGTCGGCGGGGCTACCTTGCAGCCTCCACCGTTAAGTTGGTTGTGGTACACAATTCTGTTACACTCTCCGTATCCTCCCATTTTGGTCTTTTTGTATCAACTCTGCTACTGGGCTCATCCTCACCTCTAGTATTTTTTCTTTTTCCTACTTTTACCTCCTGGCTTTGGCCCGTAATGACCCCTTCTAATTTGAGCCCATCTGGCGCACGTGTCTTCAAAAAGGGCCCCATCCCGATCCGCTTCCATCGGCCTGTGGAAGCACACTGTGATATTTTGGAATTTGTTGCCACCTCATCGCTGGCCACTTTAAGTATTGGAGTCATTGTTTCCTTTGTAACTTCAATCACGTCCCCACTATCAATTACTATTCCATTAATTTAAAGACGTGTTAATGTCAACGTCTTCAATGTTTGCCGTTTCCGATATATTTTTTACCAAAGGATCCGTTGCGTGATCTTCGTCCATCATAACTCCATGATTAATGGGGGTAATCAATGCTGTTTTTGTGCTTGATTCGTGGTTAATGCTGTTCTCCAGAATTTTCGCTACTGCCTCCTCCACCGTTTCTTGCATAACTACGTTATGCCGTCCGCCAGCCTGTGGTGGTGTCGGCATCTCCAGTGTCGTGGTCCGGGCTACCCTATTGCGTTTTGGAAAAGCTCCTTCAAAGGTCACCGATCCCGTCTTCCGTCGCCCTGGAGTAGCACGTAGCCAAGAACCATATTCATAGTGGTTCCCATCTTTGGATTTCTCATACTGGGTTACCAGTCGACACTCTCGCTCACTATGGCCCAGGATTCCACAATTATAGCAAAAAGTGGGTAGCTTCTCATACTTTAACGTAACCCATATGGACTCCTCTTTCCCCAGTTTTACTCTTTTTCGCCGTAGAAGGGGCATAGAGACATCGATGCGGACTCGTACTCGCATAAATTCCCTCCATGTTATGCCATCCTCTGGTATGTCAATCTCCTCTAGAACTCCTAAAGCGTTTCCTACTGAGGTGGCGGTTTCCTCATTCATCCCTTTGAATGGTAACTCATGAATTTGTATCCAAAATGATGCTTCTGTAAGCTGCATTCCCTGTACCTTCTGATCACCATCAAATAACTTTAACAGAACAAGGTTCTTATCAAAAGCCCACGGACCATTCATCAACACAAGATCCCTATCCATTGCATCATTGAAGATGGCAATGAAAAGGTTGTCTCCGATATCCTTCATTTGTGCTCCTTGGCTAGGACGCCACCGACTCATCATTGCCTATTTGAAAGCTTCCCTATTAAATGGTTTCACAGAGAGCAATCGAACTAACAAACTAAACTGTCCTCTTTGTACCGTGTTCATCACTGCTTTTTCTTCAACTTCCACCTCTTCTTCCTCCTTACTAGTTATAGAACATTTGTGCCACATATCGTTGAGTCCTGCACTCATCTTGCCAATCGGTCGCTGTATACCCGTTCAAATCCTCACTAATCTGTCAAAGGGCCTTATGAAAAGGCTGAAAAGACCTGCACAGAAGGCAGGATATTGGGCCTCCACCGAAGCTCTAGTCCCAGAGGGGTGCTAGTGTTTCAGAGAGGTGACATGTTTCATTTTAATTTGGTGCCTTTTTTTTTTTTCCTCGAAGATAAATAGTGCAACTAAATAACTGTATAGTTTAAACTAATTCTACACTGATAGCTTAGAGCATCTCCAGCAGTCCTTCATCCAGGCTCTTTATCTCCACATGTGGAGAGCAAAATGAAGAATTGATGCTCCAGCAGTTTTCAAAGAGCTCTTCAAATTCCCAAAATGTTACAATAGCTTTTCACAAATGAAAAGCTACTGTACACTCTTCAGCCCAATATTAAATTATTTTTTACAGACCCTATTTAAGCTTTTTTTTTTTTCTCTCTTTCATTTTGCCTGATTTTTTTCTCTCTCTTCCTTTTTTTTTTCCTTCTTTTCTCTGTGCTCTCCCTCTGTTCTCTGTTGATTTTGGAAACGGGCTTAGGTTTGCTGGTTGGAAACAGGCTTGGTGGCGTGGTGGTTGACGGCGTGGTGGTTGGAAACGGGTCTGGGCTTGCCGATCTCGGCCTAGGTTTGCTGTTTGCAGCTTGGTGGAGTGGTGGTTGTTGCTGGCTTTTGGTGGTTGCAGCTTAGTGGAGTGGTGGTTGTCACCGGAGGGGAGAAACGAAGAAGAAAAGAGAAATGAGGAGAGAGAAAAAAAAAAGTTAAGATAAAATAATAAAAATATTATTTTAATAAAAATAAAGATAAAATAGAGAGTTTGTTGGAGTGGAGTTGAAAAAATTGCTCTCTACATGTGGAGAACTCTCTACATGTGAAGATAAAATAGAGAGGATTGCTAGAAATGCTCTTAGCCCAAAACTTCATCAAAGAATCAGCTTTCTTTGTTCAAATATCATCTAGTACATATTATTGGTATCTATATATTGTATTGTGTAAGGGATGGTGCAAATGGGTCTTTTTTTAATAAGAAAAAAAGGTAGGAAGAGACGACCGAAGTGGTTTCCCTACCTGGATATGACCATAGTAGCATCCTACCCGTTAGGTCCGGAGGGAACCGGTGCGCCATAGTTGTTATTCCACAAGTGCTTCCCAATAGGGGATTCGAACTTGAGACCTTCACTCCCCAAACCACTTGGGAGTATGCTCATTGACCTCTATTTATATGCTTGTAGGATTTGCTCAAGATTAATGAGAAATGTAACATGTTTATTCGTACTAGATGTGGGTACACGCGATGCGTGTAATGTTTTTTTTTCTTTCTTTTATTTCAAAAACTATTTTAATTTTTTTTTTTTTTTTGATAATTCAATAGTTGGGATAAGGGGATTTGAATCCTAGTTTTCTTCAGAAAGGAGACTAGTTAGTGCCAATTGAGTTATAAGACTCTAAGAAAAAAAAATATTAAAATATGTGAAAAGTTATTTATTTAAATAAAAAAAAGGGAGGTAGAGAGAATAAAGGACCACCCACATGAATTGGAAGTTAAGTGAAGGTAGTTTACTCAATTTATAGTAGAAACATGTACTAAAAGTTTAGGAATTTTGAAATAACTATTTGGCAGTGGATTTATGGATAATTTTGAATTGCTTAATTAACTTATATGTCCTTATTATTCTACTTTTAACATACTTTTTAACTATTCAATGGGGTTAATTTTGATCCAATAGAAAATGGACACCAAAGAATCCTATTCCAA
>BKZX01025820.1:10349-24159 GCA_014362285.1 Fagus crenata | reverse complement strand
CAGTGCAGTCAATGCACCAGTGCAATGGACCTCCAAAACTCCAAAACTCACGTTAAATGCTGCTCCAAATCTCAAATGTTGGTCTCTGTCTCTGCTCCAAATGGTGACTTTGTTTCAAGCTCAAGCTCAAGCTCAAGCTACAATGGCAGCAACACTGTTTTACAGAAAAAGGTTTATTTGTTTAGGATTACTGTTTCATTATTATTGGCAAGAAATAATAAGTACCAAAACTTCAAAAATCCAACCTTAGAACTGACTTGATCTTCTCGTTCTCGGCTAAG
This sequence comes from Fagus crenata, assembly GCA_014362285.1. Lineage (NCBI taxonomy): Eukaryota > Viridiplantae > Streptophyta > Magnoliopsida > Fagales > Fagaceae > Fagus > Fagus crenata. The sequence continues at coordinate 23,878 of BKZX01025820.1, read as the reverse complement.
TTGTCTTTTTTTTTTTTTTTAACTTTCTGCTTGCTATGGACGTGTGTTTCAGACCAGTCATGCTGAAGAAGAAGACAGGCGCGGAGTGGAGGGAAAAAAAAGATAGTTGCTGTGGGGCTCTCACGTGGTTTGCCATGCCCCATTTTTAGCCAAATTTTTAGTGTGTTTGGAACAAAGATAGTGCATTCTTAATGAAAATAGCTGATTTTGCACTTATGGGACCCGCAGATGGACTTGCTGCCGTGGCCCAGTTATCTGCTGCCACATCCATGGTGTGAAAACACTGTTTCACACCATGGTGTGAAAGTAGCAGCGTCCTATTTTTTAATAGTGGATAGCAGTGCATCTATGGGCAAAAATAGAGCACCCATTTTCTTAACCAATTAAACATCTTTGTGCGAGGCTTCCAAACACGAATGGGTTTTGGGCCTTGCTTATGCACTCCAGGCTTGGGCCGAAGATGCATAGTTTGAGTCCTAAATAATTGAGAAACCTTCGTCAGCTGGGCTCAAGGAACGGGCTTGTCAATAGCTAGCAACTGGCTGGCTGTAGCCTGTTGGGCTGGCAAGACGAAAATTTCTTAGTTCTCTTTTCTTTTCCTACATTACTTGAGCATCTAAGACTAAAAGTGGGTGTTTAGACAAAAGAATTTCTAGTATAATGATTATATACTAGACCATATTGTTTTTTAAAGAATTTTCGCTAAAAATAGCTCACGTGGCATTTTGACGTGGAAAATTAAACACCGCTTTCCACAAATTTTTTAAAAATCTTTTGAATCTAGCACAAACGCGCATATTGGTTTTTTAAAAAAATTAATCTGTCTCAATAGACCACTTTCAAAAATGATTTTTTTTTTAAAAAAAAATTATCTATAGAGGCGGTTATATAAACGCCTCAATAGATAAATCTAAGGCGATTTTCAAAACTTATTAGAGGTGGTTTTCAAACCGCCTCTATAGACCATATTACTTACAGAAGCGTTTATAGATGATCTATAGAGGCGGTTTTCAAAACCGCCTCTATAGAGCATTCATGTCTATTGAGACAGTAGTTATAAAGGCACTTTTGAAATTTTTAAAGGCGGTTTGAAAAACGCCTCTATAGAGCATTCATGTCTATTGAGGCGGTTTGATAGTCTATTGAGGCGGTTTTGAGCTTTTCAAAACCGCCTCTATATTTTGATTTTTTTGTAGTGTCGTCTCTTCTAAAGACAAGTTCCGTTGAAATTAAGAAGAGAAGCTTGCCCCACTATATGCTGATTTGTAGTGTCGTCTCTTCTATATGCTGATTTTTTTTGTAGTCAGCTCTGAAAATAAAAATAAAAACAAAAAGAAAACCACTCCCACTAAATTTCCCCCATCTAGCCGGCCCTACATTTAACAAAAACCAACCCCACCTTTGTTATTCTCTCATCCTCACTCAATTGAAGAAGAAAAACAAAGAAAAAAAAAAAACGAAAAACTCATTTCTCTCCCTCTCACTCTCGGGTCAGCACCTTTCAAGGGGAAAACCCCCTTTGCTTCTTCAAGTCTCCTTCCACAATTCATTCTAGATTGAGCCTAGCATCATCCTCCAAGAACCCTAAGCTAGGTAAGGATTTTTAAGTATCAAATTCTTGGATTTTGGGGAAATTGATGTGCACCTTGCTGTAATTTTAGGTTGGGTGTGCATTGGTTGTGCACTTCAAGTGTTTGATGGTTTGTTTCAATGAATATGTTGTGTTAGAAATTTTTGGGGTTTAATATTTGAGATTTGTTAATGGAAGTTGCTGGGATTTTATGTTGCTATGTGGGTTTAGTGTTCTATTTTAATTCATGGATTGCATGTTGTGATTTGAGTATTAATCTATGCTTGAATGTGCCATTAGAGATGGATTTGAGGTGAATTGTTGAGAAATTTTTACTACTCTATCAGATCTGCGTAAACAGTGAACATTCATGGAAATTATGTTCTTATTGGAAATAGATATGAGGAAAAGGTTTTTCTAGGGTAATCTATCATATGTCTAGGTTATGTATATGAAATTTCATAGAAAAATATTGAGTTTTGATGATTATTTGTTATTTTACAAGAAAACTGTGCAAATCTGTCAATTTGACAGATTCTATGTTTGTCGGTTTGAAATTGTATAATAAATCCAATACTTGGAATTTGAGTGATTGGAATAATTTTCTGGAACCTTAGGATGCATATGTTATTGATGGAATTAACCCCATACAATTTTAGTAAATAAGGAATTGTGGGTACTGATCTAAAGTCACCTTAAAAACTGTACTGACAGATTTAAGTTTATTAAAGTACCAGAATTTTAATAAATTCTAGATATACTGTTTTGAGCTGAAATTTTGATGATAGATGTTAAATATAGGGTGTTACCTCACAGTAAAATTTCAGGATATTTTGATGTTTCTAAGTTTGTCAAATGAATTTTTGTAAGATACTGTTCCTGCAGAAAATCTGTTAAAGATGAGTTGTAACACTAAAAGTTAGAAGAATTTATTCTCATGTTATTTTGAGTAGATTGGGTTGAAATTTGGTTTGAGTATTTCTTTGTGTGTTTAAGACTGGGATGAATTTTTGTATGCCTTGGTTTTATTGTTTGGTAGCTGAAACAATAGCAGGAGCCTTAGTGTCTTTTGTTTCTAATAAATTCATAACTCTATGAATTAATGTGCGAATGTGAAGTGTACCAAGCTAATGTATGATTTCTAAAGAAACTATGTTTTGATGTTTTATTTATATGGATGCCTTCAACATGTTGTTTGGGGTTTAGTAAGGGCTTAGTAAAGATTTGTTAAGTTAAATTAAGCGAATTAAGGTCACAATTGTTGATTAGCCTATTATGAGCTAAGGTTGGGATTAAGTTGAAATTAAGATTAAGTTGAAGTTAACTTAACTCCTATACTTGATTTAGGATAATCAAGGGAGGATAGGTGAAGCAATCTGCTTGAGACTCTTGAAATCCAGCTTTTGGATTGAGGTAAGGGAATGTGCCATGAAAATTTAATAGTCTGTTTTATGAATATATCTATATATGTTTTATCAATGCTTTCAGTAAACTCTATTTAATACTTGTTTATAAAAAAAAAAACGTGCATTGATTTAGAAACAGTTTTGAGTTGGGACAGTTAAGACAGATTTTAGAAGTAAGTTGTGGATATGCTATGAATTTTGGCTTAGTAAGGCAAGAGAGAGATTGAAAAATAAACAAGCATGATATGTTTTATGAACATCTAAAGCAGTTTTGAGTGTGATGCCCTGTAGACTGACAACCCAAGGCCACGAGGGGATCGTATGCCCTAAAGACATGGCAGCAAGCCACGAGGGGTTTTATTCCCTGTAGACTGACAACAAGTAAGGCCACGAGGGGTTGTATTCCCTGAAGATATGGCAACCCAGGCCATGAGGGGATCTTCAGATCTTTGTAGACTGGCAACCCAGGCCACGAGGGGATAGTTTCCCTGTAGACATGGCACCAGTAAGGTCACGAAGGGCAAAGTCTTAAAGATAAAGTACAGTTACATGTTCCATATAGTTTTGCTATATTATGCAATAGTATGAGATAAGTTTCTCTTCAGAACAGTTTAAAGGAACATGTTTTATTTACATATAAATGAATCATGCTATATGTTCAGATTTCAATAGTTATATTATGCCTTACAAGTTATCAGATATTATGTTCATCAATATGAAACATATATGTTCAAGAAACTCATGAAATCATTTTAGCATGAACTATTTATACGCAAGTCATATCCACAAAGATTATTCTGTTTATCATGCATTCATGCATACTGTTAAATCTTCATGTCACGCCTCCCTTACTGAGCAAAGTGGATTGCTCAGATTGCAGGAACATCCTATAGTGTAGCCAAGAGTCTCAGCATGAAGGAGCAAATATATTGGTATCTAGAACTAGTCTTAGATGTTTTAAGTTTTTGTGTATATAAAGCAGAAGTTATGTATATGTTTAAATAGTCTTCCGCTATATTAGAGTTATTATGTCCACATATTGATGTATTTTGTATAAACAGTTATAGATGCTCTGACTACTATCACTTCCTTTAGGTGGACTAGTATACTCATTTGTTTTGTAAAGGAGTATGTTAATAGTATTGGGAGTTCCCAACCCAAGGAGAAGTTAAAGAATCAGGAAGAGAGAAAAGAAAGAAGAAAAATTTTTATACTCCTTTTAGTTGGTTCGTGTTAATATCAGGCACAGGCTTGGTATTAGCATGTCGGTCCGACTTCGAATCATATTACGCATTTGGGTCGTGACAATGAGGTAACCAAGGACAGTAGTTCAAATTGTTCAATGGGCCAAAGGAAATAGAGGTTTCAATGTTACAATAACAGTACTGCAAGGACTGCAAGACATTGCAACTCCCCTCTCTGTCATTGACATCTATTATTCCACTTTTATCAATTCCAAATATATGCAAGCAACACATTTGATAGTGTGAATCCGTATACATTCAATTTGTTTGACCCATTCATTTAACCAGAACCATACCCGAGTTTGGCATATATAAAAAATGAGTACCTCATGGTGCTGCTTATGGGAACAATCGCGCAAAAGAGATTTTACAAGTTTGTTGCGCAGTGATAACTTATCACTAGAGTAAGAGTTAAATATGAAAGAAGAAAGGTGATGGAGAACCTGTGTGTATGCAACTGATCCTCGAGTTGCAGCCCTGTCAAGGGCACCGGAATTCCATGACTTCAAATAAGCCTCCAAAATGCCAACATTGTCCTACAGAGAAACCAGTTACAATAAATTTCATGACATTTACCTTAATTTATCATGTATTTTAGAAGCTTTTCAGCTAAAAGAAGAAAATATATGCAAAGTGTAACAGCAGTCGGTTTCCAAATAAACAAGTTGACAATAGGCAGTCATACCTCAACAGGTTCTAGGTATCCTTCAGCCTTGGCAATGCATTTCTCTAAAGGTGGTAAAAGATCAAGAACACGAGCATTAGTTAGGATATTCCAGACAGCAAGTCGTATAGGAGCATCGACATGACGGTGTAGATAAACTGAAACTTGCCGGCCAAAAATCAAATCACCATAAGATATGGCAGAAAACTGCTCCACAAGAGTTTCAATAAACGTTGAGTAACTCTCATGAATCTCTGATTGAAACATTAGAAACTCCAAATTGTTTTTATTTCTAGATTCTGGCAATAAATCTGCATTTCTCTCCAAAATGAGGTCAGTGCTTATACTGATCCTCACTTGGTCAAGAAGTTGCCCATAGATATCTTGCAAAGCTTCATAAACATTCCTGCTCTTTTCATCTTCAAGCACTCCCATTCCAACAAGTAAGATTACAGATATTTTGGTGACCCAAACTAATGGAACACTCTGAACAGGGGATGGGACATCAGTGGAATTGAAAGTGGACATTACTTCAACACCTAAATTAAAGAAAAGTCCACCTTTGGCAACCTTAAACAAATTGTTACAGTCCTGCACAAGATTTTGTGTCTTATCTCTTTGCAGGCCAGCATTCTTGCTGTCACACATGGTTGAGATTGGACTAAGAAACCAATGCAATGGAAGTGACAATTAAACAGCAAGCAGTAGCTCATAACAAATCATGCCATGAATAAGCATATATTTCATATAGGTTTACAAACTTTCTTCATCATGGCCAGCCTAAATCTAACAGCTTCCTCTACCCCCTTTTTACCCCAAAAGAAGAAACAAGCATGGTTCTTGACTAAAGTTTCAACTTGCAATTATGTATGTCATACAATTTGCTCCATTTGGTTCTTTAGCTAAGTAAAAAAAGAAAAGAAAGAAAACACATTCAAACGGTTTTCAAAATGGAGGTTGACTGAACAAAAATTCACCAAACTAGTCTAATTAATACAACTGATTAGCCTAATTCAAATATGGTCTTCATCTACTTCCATTTTTCCTCATACCTCTCTCATGAAAGTAACAAACTTTTCTTCAAAAGATGGCTTTCTAAATTACCATGGATAGGCATGCTTCCAATTTAAACACTCACCTCAACTAGAAGATTTGAAGCACGGCTAAGAAGAACAAAGGCTAACTCCCCAATTTACGCAAGAGATTTGCAACCTACGCATGTGGAATAACCTAAGGCTCCTTTGTCAATAAAATATATGACATAACAAAATGCAAATATTACTGTGCTAGCAGTTCAGTGAATCTTACAAGAAGCGAAGTCTTGTTACTGTATCCAATGATATTTTTTAGATAAGTAACTGGACACATTTTATCAAATGATACAATTGCATGAGGATTTTTAAGATACTATAAGCCTAGCCATGGTTAGCAAACTATGATCATGTACAAAAAATCAGCATTCTTAAGATGAATATCTTAAATAAGTACCAAACACCAATCCTCTGATTGTTAGGGGTAGAAGAAAACAAAGAAATTGACAATATATTAGAGATAACATCAATAGAGACAAGATGAGTAAAGACAACTGACATGGTTTAGTTGTATACAAAGAAGTCCAATGGTTACAATAGTAACATTGTTTAGCACCAGGCAAATTGAACAAAACAAACAGCCAAGAAAACAAAAGGAAACAGAACAAAAACAACACAAAGACAAAAAATATATATATGTACAGCAAGATGAAAGATATTATAATCATTTAAAGTTTTCTTCCATGTCAACCTAAATAAACTATTGACTACAAATCATATCAAACAAATATAGAAGATCACTGTCTTCACCAATTATCATATGACTAGCCTGCATGATGGAAAGCATAAAACCTTCCGCAAATGCAATCCAGCTTTTGTTTCGAACCAAAATCACAGTGACTCAATCACAAGCTTGAACATTTTGACTCATTTCTAACTCATTCTCATGTTTCAGACGCATATTGCGTAAGCCAGACGTAAATTTAGCCAACAAGCAGCAGAATATCAAGATCTACAATGCCACATCACAAATCTAAGTTTGATCTGCCATGCAGCCTGATTACTATGAAAGAAACTGTTCTTTGTCTTTTATTGGTAAGTAAAAAATAAATAAATAACATTTAAGTTAGTCTCTTTCAAACCCTTTTAGATCTAGTAAAAACAAACCCGTCTGAGTATCCCAATTAAACCACCATATCTATGCTAGAACTCAAATAAACTAAAACCATTACTGAACCAAACCTGATATAGTAGTTTTCAGATTGGCATCATAATTTAATTTCCTGAGAATCAAAACAACAAAACACAATTCACATTAAACCAAAATTTCCTTTCTTCCCAGGTTTTCTCAGCAACCAAATACTTTTGCTATGTGAAACATATGGATTGCTTGTCACCACTTTTTTTTTTTTTTGATAAGTGATTGCTTGTCACCACCAAAATGGGAAAATCCTCTGAATTAGGAGTTCACCATTGACAGTGCAGCCAAAGGACTTTACAAAAACTAGCAGCAACCCAAAAACAAAATCAAAGCAAAAATCACAATCACAATCACAATCACAATCCAAACAACAACCAAGACCCACAACAATTTCACAAACGCAAGAACAAACCCACCAACTGCAAAAAAATCAACTTTCGGAAACCCAAACCCAAAATTTCTGAAGTTAAAAGGGGGAGATGAGAGAGAAATTTCTTTACCTGATTTCCAGTGGTCACCGGAGTAACGAGGCGTGCCGTAACCACCGAAGCGAGCGGGGCGAAGAGAGGGAGTTGCAACGGAGAGAGGAAGTTGCGACGAAGAGAGAGGGAGGGAGAAGGAGCTACGCAGAGCAGAGGGAGTTGAGACCAAGAGAGTAAGAGAGAGAAAGAGTTTTCAGCTTTTGAGAGTTTTGAGGTGGGGAGATTATATTTTCTTCATTTTAAGTGGAACTCGTCTAGAAGAGACAAGTTCCAGCTGGACTTTTAAAGACGAGTTCCAATTGCAAACGTGGCAAAAATTTAAGTGAAACTTGTCTCTAGAATAGACAAATTCCAATTGGAACTTGTCTCTTGTAGAGATGAGTTCACAAAAAAGGCTATTCCCCTCAATTGTTTTAAAACAGTGTTATCTTGCAAAATAGTATTAAAAATAATATTATTAAGCAAAAAAAATCAAGGTAATTGACTCCTTTGAAAGCTATAAAATAAATTGTACTACTTTTAAAATTTTATTTGTCATTATTAAAAATGGACTCTGGGATGCTACAAACTTAGTCAAGGTCAGTTTCCACTTGATCTTTGGTGCCATAGCCTCTTATTTCTATCAAGACTCTAATGGAAAGGTACACTATCTGAAATCACTCTAGGAATCGCAAATTAATGTAAAGATTCTGAAATTCTGCTGAATTGAGGATCTAAACTTTGATTGTTGTATTACTAATTGTAATGGTTGTTTTATGGGAGATAGGCAGATTTTTCAGGTACATTGGCAACAGCACACAATCATTATCATTTAACTCTTTGTTTGATAGTGTTCTTTTCAATTTAGCTTCAGGTGATAAGAAGCTGGTAGCCAACGGGGAACGAGTGTCTCCGTGGATAATGTGTCATGGCTTAGCGCTGAGCTGAGCCGAGCCGCTGATTGTCAATGTCACCAAAGATTCAACCCCCAATTTCACTTGATTGTCCCATGTGGGATAAGGAACCACTCAATGAGTTAATTTTCAGAAGTTTTTCCAGCTTAAAATCCATCACCATCCCCATCCCCATCCCAATGTTGGAGTTTGGGAAAGGACAATTATAGGCTCTTCACTGAAACTAAATTAGTTGACAGATTGTTAGCCAAAGAAATTAGTTGATGGGTTCAACGCAGCATGTCTAAATTAATTTCAGTGGTAAGTTTATTTGCCAAGGAGACACTCTTGAATCTTTTCAAGTTATTGAATGAAATTATTTGAAGCATATTTTCTCATTTGGAGAACAATCAGACAGCAGCTATTAGCATGGATGCACTGGATAACTTTTGCTGATGTAGGAGCAGTTTTCATTTGGATGACCTGATTTGCTTGCATGCTTCAAATATAAAAAATAAAACAAAAGCACATCTTTTTCATGTTTAATCCTTCATCCTCCACTTTGTCTTCTTCCATGTAAAGGACGAAACTGGTATTTGCAAAGAAACCAAAGTATTCCTCACCGAAAAATGAATCTGGCCTCTTATTTCTTAATTGACGGTTTCCAAGTCTAATGCGGCTTCTCTCATGATGTTTTTGGCAGTGACGGTGGAACCTTCGGCAATATCTCCGATGACACGAGTGGTTCCTTAGTTGAAAGGTGAGTTTGGGTTTTAATTATGAGAATAAATTCAATAAGGAGCTGGTGTAGAAGGAAGTTTTACACCCTCCAATAACATGGTGACACCTCAGATTTTTGTAAATAAAGGATTGAACCGAATCATAGCCTATCAATTCCCTTTTCTCATCCCTCTGGGTCCTCGCTGCTGCCGAATCACCATGGCAGACCCTTGCTCTGCCATAGTGGCACCTATCTTTTCCGTGGCCTAAACCAACACCACCATGTCCTCCGGCACCACCACCAATGGTGGCCACCGGTCGACCCTCTGTCCTTTTCTTTTTTGTTTTACTTTCTTTTTTACCCAAATTTCCCCCTTTCTCTACCTTTTTTTTTTTTTTTTTTTAATTTTTATTTTTTTTCATACATAATATCTTCATCTTTCTTTGTTTCTCTTCTGTATTTTTCTTAACTATGACCAAAATATTCTTCTTCCATCTTCTTTCTTTTTTTATCTTTCTTTTTCAACTTTCTTTTAACGATGGCTGAATCTTTAAGCTTCTTTTTTTTTCTTTTTCTTTTTTCGTTTCCCATATTATTAATTTTAATCTTGATATTACATGACATCCTAATTTCTTTAAGTTATGGAGTCAAGGTTCTTAAATTAGAGAAGAAGAAATAATGGTCTAAGAAACAAATAGTTAAAAAAAAAAAAAGTAGAGAAAAAAAGAAATTTTGGTAAAAGCAAAAGAGAGAGGATGGATCAGCAGCCACCAATGGTGGCGGCGCCGGTGGCATTACCTATGGTGGTGGTGTGAGTTCAGGCCACAAGAGGAGGCAGTTGGGAAGGTCCTGCCATGGTGATGGTCCTGCTATGGTGATTCAGTAATTTAGAGAGAGAAAGTGAGAATTGATTAGGTGTGGTAGGATGTAAATTTTTTGTTACTAAAATCTGAGGTGTCACTATGCTATTGGAGGGTGTAAAACTCACCTTCTACACTAGCTCTTTATTGAATTTATTCTCGAAATTAAGACTAAATTCGATTTGGACGTGATGTAAAACAAGGGTTTTATACCCTCCAATAACGACTCGCCACGTTACCTTATTTCACATATCAAAATGTCCTCAACCACATACAAACATTGGTTTAAAAATTTGAGAGCAAATGATGTTGAGAGAGATCCCTGATCTGAGCGTCGATGGTGGCGGCTCCCGAGAGAGATTAGCTTAAATACAAATTTTCACCTTTTTTTTTTTTTTTTGGGTGGGGGGGTGGGGGGGGGGCGGGGGGGTTTAAATAAATGATTGGTTCTTAACATTTACATAGATTGCATGTTTGGTCCCTAATATTTAAAATGTGCGGAAGGTCCTTAATGTTTCAAAATCATGCATTATTGGTCCTATAGTGATTTTTAGTCTCTAATTGTCAAAAAGTGAGCGCAATTGGTCCCTAAAATTTCAAAAAGTAAACGATATTGGTCCTTAAAGCTCACATTTTTAGTCCCTAAATTTTAAAAATGAGCGCTACTGGTTCCTAGGGACTAACGGTACACATTTTTGAAACGTTAAGGATCAGTTGCACTCATTTTAAACATTAGGGACCAAACATACACTTTCTAAGAATCAATAGAGATCAATAGTGTATTTAACTTTTTCTTTTTTACTGGTCTTCAATGAGCGCTACTAATCCCAAGGGACCAACGGTACACATTTTTTAAACGTTAGAAATCAATTGCGCTCATTTTAAACATTAGGACCAAACATGCACTTTCTAAGAATCAATAGAGATCAATATTGTATTTAACTTCTTTTTTATTGGTCTTCCATTCCCATGTACTTTCTAAGAACCAATAGTGTATTTAACCATTTTTTTTTTTTTTGGTCTTCCATTCCCTTGTACTTTCTAAGAACCAACAAAATGAAATTATGGGTCCCCATATGTTTATAACAAAATGATGATAAATAAAAAAATCAAAATTCATTCACTAAAAATATTGACCGACTCTGACAAAAAATTCTGGTTCTCAATTAAGCAATATTCATTGCATGGATCCTTTAAAAATGAGAGAGAGAGAGAGAGAATTTCACAATATTCAAATTTCACAATATAAAGAAGTTATTCTGACATAAGTGATATCTACCGGTAAAGAATAAAAATATAGGAAATAAAAAATGACTTAAAATGTCAAACATTGAACATTTGAATATTCAAAATGACTAATGAACATTTGGAAAAAAAAAAAAAAAGACTAAAAACATTAAAACAAAATCATAGTTGTTAAACTCAGATTTGATGTTATCCCGATCTAAGAGTTAGGTCATTATTTTAACCAGTGAGTCACTAATTGAACCATAGGATCAATTCAAAAAAAGAAAAAAAAATATACATATATAAAAATAAGTTTGAGAAATCATCAAATAAATAAATAAATTAACATTTAAAAAGTTGTAGACAGTACAAAATATTTATGCTTTAATAATTCTTTTAGTTTGTTACATTACATTGATAATTTGTTATACTAAATTGAAGAATAAATTTTTAAATTGCAACAACTAAAAAAATTTTGAATTAAAAAACTAAAAGTAAATGCACATTAAAATTTGAAACAATAAGGAAGTAACAAATAGAGTTAAACAATATGGTTCACACTTCACACTACACACTACAAGACAAAAATGTTTAGACTCAAATACATTGTGCACCCTCTCAATTTGTCTAGTTTTGATTTTGTTTCATTTGGATTTTGGTCATCCTGTCCAAAAAACGTTACTCCCTTACCGTTAAGTGCCAGTTATACTTGTCATATGTATTAGTTGTGCCAATCTGCTCATGCCACGTGTTAAATGTATTATAAAAATAAAAATAAAAAATAAACTAAAAATTCTTTAAAATATAAAAATAAATAAAATAAAATAACTAATTTAATTTAAAAACAAAAAATAAAAAAAGGGAATTTTTTAAAAAAATAAAAGGAAAAAAAATCACTACAACAACAAAATTGAAAAATGTATAAACCAACCACACAAATTCAATCAAAGTACAAGCTCGCAAAACCAATGAAATCCCCATAACATAATGAATCACTCACCAAATCTCCAAACCCAATCATTCAAAACCTTCGAAAAACCTAAATCTCCAAACTCAAACCTACCAAATCTGAAAAACCCAAATGCTCAATCATCAAATATATTCATTTTTCAATTCCATCACCAAATAAACAAATAAAATCTAACTTTTAAAAAATAATATTCTTGCTTAATTGAATCACAACATAATGAAAATTTACCACATGCTTCTGAGATATTTAAGTGTAGCCACCCATGGTGAAGGTCTCGAAGGTAATGAATTTTCTGACCCCCATGCCTTTCACCAATGAGTACCCATTTTCCAATCCATGTTGGTGCGTGACGTCAATGACGAAGATGAAGGAGAAGCTGGTAACGAGGAAGACGTCGTCAAGGGTTTCAGAATTTAGAGGGAAGTTCATGTGGTTTTCGATTGTGCCCATCAACATCTGTTCCTAGTCTAGGGTTATTCTTCACAACCAATCAAGCAAATGGCGATGGCTGCATTCAAACGCGAAGGGAGGCATTTTTCCCCCCTGATCTCTCCCCAACCAATCATGACTCTCCGATCCTCTCTCAGCTTAGAGTATGATCTCCACAACTCCTCTCTCTCTCTCTCTCTCTCTCTCTCTCTCTCTCTCTCTCTCTCTCTCAAGACTTTGCTTCACATTTCATGATGCTTTCTTTATGTTTTATTTGGTTATTGAGAAACGACATAGAAAAATGAAACGTTATGGCAAATGAACTGTTCTAGGTTTTGATTGATTTCAAACTTTTGCTTAATCCAGTTCCAAAATAATGAAACACCTGGAAGATTTGGAAGATTCATTGATTTCTTTGTGTCTCTGTGTGTGTTATTGTGTACACATCATTGATGTTTCCGATCTGTTTGGCTGCTGAGAAAACACTAGAACATGGCACTACAAGAAAATAGGTCTACGGCGACAAAACCTTTTCGTCGCACAAAAGTCTCAATTTCGTCGCTTGATGTACCAGGCGACGAAATAGTACATTAGGCGACAAAAATCGTTTCGTCGACTAATGCTAGTCACCGAATAGTCCTGGCGACGAAATATTTTTGTTAATTTAGAAACTAAAAATAGCTTGAACTTTGGTTAATTTTAATATTTTAAAGAAATTTTATTTTTATATTTATATTTATTTTTTACTTTTTAGAATACACTTGATACGTGGTATGAACTGATTAGCCCAATGAACACACATGATATAAGCATAGTTGGCACTTAACGGTGAGGGAGTAATGCTTTTTGGAC
>BKZX01025819.1:0-20769 GCA_014362285.1 Fagus crenata | reverse complement strand
CTCGACTAGGTGTATTTTTCTTTCTATTTAATAAAATTTTCTCATACCTTCAAGATTTACTTACTTGATATTCCAGTCCATCCTAAAATAAATTCCTAGCTTTGCCCTGAAGCCAATGCCTATAATGGCTTCTCAAAGTAAACGCAAATTTTTACTTGTTTTATAAACGTCTTCATGAAGCGGAAAAGACAATTGGTCAGTAACGTATGGGCTTCATTGATCCAAATTGAGTGTTCTCTAGAGATGGAAGACTCACAAATAGGACTAGTACTCAGTTCACTACTTGGGCCAATGGACAAGTAGTATAGATTTACGAACATTTTTTTATCTGCTGGTCCAGAACCTAACGTTTTGTACCTTTTGCGGTATGTATGACCGTTGATTTTTGTCTTTTGCTGGGCTGTATGATATTTTTCTCAGCCAATTAAAGTGTTATTAATATAAAATTAAATTATCTTCACTGATTAAAAACAATTTCTTACAAAATAAAATACGATTTTAGCGCTTAGATTAGATATTGCATTTCATGTTTTTAAATTATTAATTATTTTAATTAAGCTCTGGAAGTTTTAAGAAAAGTTTCATTGTTACTTATATTTACTCTAGACTTCAATCATTATAAATTGGTAAGTTCATAAATCCAACTAGAAGATTTATCAAAATAAAAATTATTAAACGGTGTAATATTAATAAGTTTGAATAATAATTTGTTGAAAGATGTGTTTAGTAGTGCATGTGGCAAGTTTTTGGGTTTAATAAAAACTAAAAAATAAAAACTCCCTCATTTAAAAAAAAAAAAAAAAAAAAAATCTTTTTGCAAATAAACATTCAGAAAAATGTATGTATATGCATACAACTAAGAACATAGCTTACCTATAACTCGGTTTGGAAGAATTCTCTTTCAACTCATTACGTGACACTTAAATAGACTATCCACATCTATTTTTAGTCACATCTATTTAAGTACCACATAATGGATTGGAAGAGAATTCTTTCAAACCGGATTGGAGGTAAACTCTTTAGTACAACTAATGTGGTAATAAATATGATCGGAGATTTCTTAAAAAATAAAAAACAGTGAGTGACATGTGGCAAGACACCATAGAATTTGAAGGATAATGTGGTATACATACATATATGCTTCAAATAATTTGGTTTAGAGTCTTACCTCTTGGCTTCTACAAGAAACCCCATATATACCTTTGTGCAGTGGAATGATCTTGCCAAATCTCTTCCCACGTGTCCTTGTGCCCTATTCATCTGTTGCTCGTAAATGTGAAAGTGTCACGACCTCAAGCACTTCACGTTAATCCATGGACCAAGTCTTAGGGTTTGATGATGGAACCCTAAGACAATGAGAGCTGATGAGAGAGATGGTGACGGCTAATTTGTGTAAACTCAACATCGGTTTTTGTTTGAATAAAGCAATCTTATATTGCATATTTTGGGAATCCTAGTCTCAGGGTTTTTTCTTAATAGGCTGCCCACATGGGTGCCTATTTGGGCCAACCCAAAATGGCCCAAATGCCAACAGACTCCCACTCGACCATAGTGGGTGAACCAATAATCATCTCTCATTTGCTTCCATCCATTTGTCTTACACATACAACAGGAAGTGGTCCATGTGACCAACAAGCCCAACCTGCAAGGCGGGGACACTACAACCAAGCTCCATTAAAACTAGCATAGTGTAACCCCTAAATAAAAACGGCTTGTTATGCCCCAAACTTTTTGATCACATCAGATTGAGTATCTTCTATTCCCTCATGAGTTCCAACAAACTTAGAATAACAATCAACCTTTCTCACAAAATTACTTCGTCATGTACCCACATTCATGCCCTAGACTCCCAGAGTTAACATGAATTCCGGACGTAGGCACTAGACTGAGATGTGTTATCAGATTGTCTTCCTGTTGCCCTAATGCCACTCAACTTTGGTTCGACGCTCCTCCCGGTCATGTCCCTTAAAGCCGAATAATCCATGGTTATAGATAACATGCCAAAGAAATAGTCGTCAAGCTTCTATCTTGTGACACAGTCAAAGGTCACATAGGGCACCGTATGATCAAGATCGAACTCACACGGTGAGGAAATAGTGATTCATTCTCTCACTTCCATATCTAATGGTCTCTGCAAGCACATGTGGTATGGATACATGCTGCGGTGGGATCCTCTTTTATTTCCAAAAAAAAGGGAGTGTATGTCTTAACATGCATGCATATATAAGTTTCCACCGCACGAATCTTAGTCCAGTCACTCCAAGCGCCTGACCCGAGTCCTTTATTAGCCCGCTATCCTCAAGCATCTTAGAGGCCTCACATTCGACTCCTTCAGGCAACATGATCATGGGAGTAAATCATGTACGGTCTCATTTCAAAAATGCAGACCTCGTCTCAGTCCGACTGAGGCGACGAGAAAAATAGATTGGTGTAATTTCTCTTCTTGCTACAAAAGCATCGAAGGTCTTTGCACACTCCTTGAGTGTCAAAGAACACCACGTCTCAACTCCACCCACTATCCAAGCGTCAAAGGTGGTTGCTCATGTGAGTGAGCCAACCTAAGCCTGGTGACATACCTTCACACCGTGGCCCCTAGCCACATGGTGTGTGTGTGTGTGTGTGCACTTCTAAGTTGTGCACAAACTCTTAAATCATGCCATAATGATATTCCCAACATCATATACATGATTAAAGACAACCATCTATATCAATGGTGAAATACAAAATACCCAAAAATAGCATGTGTTCCATGACCATGCCTATGCACAATGTCTTAGATGTAGTGTCCCAAAAAAAAGAATGTATGTTTTCCATTAGGTATTAGGATTCTGGTTGTATATCGAAGCCGCCATACAATCTCATAATTGGTCAACAACCCAGTTGTCACCTACAGGCGCTTTAAGAATCCTCTTTCATCACTCATTTACCAAAATGGGGATACATACAAATAACATCACATCACAATTGAGGATTGACCAATTTTGTTATTATCTCACTATGCTTGGCCTAGCAAACTAGTGAATATAACTTGGGTTTCATGTAAAACTAAATTGCTATTCCAATGTACTACACCATATTTATGCAAATGTGTTTGCTCCCACTCATAGTTTAACTATCATGAGCAACTCAAAAGGGATTGAACACTATTTATCTAAGTGTACATACTTTAGCACACAAAAGATCTAGTTATGGTACATGAGCCATCTTTCAACCATTAGTCACAGGGTCATGCCAGGTGCTCTATCTCAACAAGAATGTCAATGGGTTCTAGAGTTATGCATCTAAAACTGTAATTTTTTTTTTTTTAAACAGTTTCTTAAGAGCCAAACTCTAAGGAAAAACTCCATTCAACCCATTCCAAAAATCCCAATGGTGACATTCTATCCCAAAATTACTCTAGCTACTAATTGTCAACATGAATAGTTTAAGAACTATGTGGACCATTTTCAAGAATCAACGAATAATAAATAGACCTATCACTACAACATCGCAAGTCCATCTAGAAGGACTCAACGAGGTGAAGTAATCTTGGTCTAGGTTATAATCTTAGGTTGCAAGAACTTACTAGCAAGCAATTGTTGCGCTTTAGTCCTTCACACCACAAGAATCCCATATTGTCAATTCTACTCAAAGAATCGACCATTTAATATCCTTCTGGAAAATGTCTTGCTATTGACTTGTGACAATAACTAGAGATTGTTATGAGACAGACTCGCATCCTAGTCCATAATTCTACCCTTGTTGTGCTTATCCTAGCACGGAAACAAGATCAATAACTCCATGTTGGATCAAATGAGGAGAAACGTCGCCCAACGGTTAACCATTCTAAACAAGCAGGTGGAGACAACAATATTAATGTGGTGGAGCTTAGGATTCTCTACAAGTCCACAAATAACGAGAGAATCCAAACTAGCTAGCACACCACTAAGGACCCTAGAAATCACATTTATGCACTAATGGTATCCTCCCACTAGGTCAAAGCATCACTCCCACTATTTTCGGCGATACCAAAATATATATATATATATATATATAAATTATTCGAATATGATAGGGCTATAAGTTAAAAAAGAAAAACACTTTCAATTCCTTCCAAGTCAATTCCCCCACCTCGCCGAAAATATGAGTGATTTCCTTACATTTCCAATGTGATTCTAGATCCTATCTCCAAATCTCACCATGCTCATGACGCCATCCAAAGCTATCTTCAGTTTGCTCAAAAACACATCTCAACTAATAGGACATTAACTTAAAGATATAGGTAGCAAACAAAATACATGGTAAAACAATGTGCCATTATCTAATTAATAACTTAGAGTCTTTCCTATCATCAACATCCAATTGCGAGATATAGGGAAGATTCACCACTAAGCATTTAATACTTACATTATTGCAAATATGTGTCCTATGTCACTCAGAAAGAATCCCTATAGACTTATCCTGAAAATTACCTAAATATCTCTAGTAAACGTTTTAGGTGAGCCTCAACTTCAAACTCTGCGAGAATAAGGTGGACCATCACATATTTAAATGGTGAGACAACTATGTCCTTAACTAGTGCGCTACTCTGGAAATTGATTAACCTTATTAAAAGAAAGATACTCTAATTGCTTCTCTAAGTCTCTAATTGACTTCATTTCATTTGTCAAGGAGATGGTTCATCTAAGCAAGATGGTCCCCATGACTTACTCGAGCTTATCAAAAAAACCCATCATCTTGAGTCTATGCCTGGTGCTCTATAGCAAACCAAGGCACAATCAATTTAGAGATTTACTTAACTGACCATTGGATCCAATTATATCATATTTATAACAAAAAATGACATTAGATTTAAAGATAAAAACTTGGACCACTAAAAAACTACTAGCCATATCCTGTTTTGCCATACTCTAAGCGCTTAGAGGATGTAACATGTGGTGCGCAATTTTTTAAGGATAATGTGGTATACATACATATATGCTTCAAATAATTTGGTTTAGAGTCTTACCTCTTGGTTTCTATAAGAAACCCCATGTATACCTTTGTGCAGCGGAATGATCTTGCCAAATCTCTTCCCACATGTCCTTGTGCCCTATTCATCTATTGTTCATAAATGAGAAGGTGCAATGACCTCGAGCACTTCACGTTAATCCACAGACCAAGTCCTAGGGTTTGATGATGAAACCCTAAGACAATGAGAGCTAGTGAGAGAGATGGTGACGGCTAATTTGTGTAAACTCAACATCAGTTTTTGTTTGAATAATGCAATCTTATATTGCATATTTTGGGAACCCTAATCTTAGGGTTTTGTCTTAATGGGCTGCCCACATGGGCGCCTATTTGGGCTAACCCAAAATGGGCTGCATTAACTCTATCAATAACTATATCAACTAGACTGATTAGAGGATCAAAACATACTGCAATAGTGGCAAATTTCTGAGAGGAGAAGTCACCACCTCTAGATATCTTCTTCCCAGAAGAGGAGATTTGCTGAAGAGGTTGTGGAGCCACATAACTGGCTATGTGCTCCATACCAGCACCTGAAAAAGGTAAATGGTATTTAAAATTATGCTAAAAAGTTATACAAGCAATAACAGAAGCAAAAGAAGGATAAGAAAGATACCTGCAAGTTAGTGCAACAAAAATGAAGGGCAGCAACCCTGAATAGCTTCGATCAAGTCATCATCGTTGTTAAAATGGGCCATGTAAGTTTCCCACCAGTTTTGGAATGATGGGGATGACACTGATCGAACCTGGAAAGGAGTGAACGTGAAGCTCGTAATCCTATCCTTGGCCAAAATACTCACTTTCTTAGCCTCGTCTTTGGATACCGAGACCTTGGAGCTCCAATCCTTATTTCTGGTCCAGGTCGGGGGAACAAGTAACAATTAGACCAGGCCAAATTTCCTTGCTACCAGTGAAGGACAGTAGGTCTCCACACCAACATTGGTGGCCCTGATGACCACCAAGTCCCTTGGATAGAGACAAGCGCCCCATGCAGCGCTCCCTCTGAAGAAGCCCTAGTTTGAGAATTCTTTGAAATCCTCAGAGCCATACTTCTTGGCCCCGAAGGGCATGAATTCCTCAGATGACCTTTTTCTCGATGGGTCATTGAAGAGTTTGAAGCAGGTTGAATAAAAGGGGACTTCTTCAGGGTACCTGGCATGCATTCAGGCTTCTCCATATGACTATGGAGCGATGGTTGGATGAAGCTCAGGAGCAATCGAGGGGAAATATGAATAAACTCACATCTGCATGAGCCACATGGGCCTACCATGGGACTGTTTGGGGATGGTGTTGAGTAGAAACATGGCTCGATAAAGCTCTCCAAAAAAAAAAAAAAAAAGAGCCCAAATCAACAAGAGTACCATTCGCCAAGAATTGAGCGATTGGTAGATAGTAACTTATAACTCGCTTGGAAGAAGTGCAAGCCAAAAATTTACATATCCAAAACAAATAGAAGTGGCACTCTTCTTCATAGGAAATGGGCGACTTGGAAGCACCCTTCACTTCCTTGATAAAGTCAATATAACTGAGGGTTATTCCATTAAGGATATCCTCCTGAGGGCCTGTACCAAAATCCATTAGGCTGTGAGCAGACGCACTTATAGGACGTAAACACGTCAAAGCAAAAACATCAGCCACCATTGGAGTGATGTACCTCTCAGAGAAAGAAAAAGTAATGGTCACCAGGGACCAGAAATTTATTAAAGCTATCAGCAAGCTTGGATTGATAGGGATGTTGTACTTCGAAGCATTGATTGCTTCGTTGATTCTGAGCATTTTCCATTTGTTGAGCCTGGTAGGAGCTAACCTTAATACCTAGGCAGACTAACTATCGAACACCCTATACCATGTCACCAAAGTGGCAAAAGTATCCCATTCCCCCCATTTCATGTTTTCTCTTTGGTATGAAGAAGCGAAGTGAGGATGGAAGGGGAAGATTGAGGTAAGATTCTCAGGATAAGTCGTAAGGTAAGGACCTAAACCAAATCGTGATAAAGTAGACATAGAAGAAGAAGAAGATCGTCTACTTTCTAAGGGCATTAAAACACCCTTGATGTTTTGGTCAGCAAGAAGTGCCTCAATGATACGAATGACACGATCACAGAGATCATCGTTTGAAGAAAATTTCTCCATTAGAATAGAAAGAAAGGTGAAATCGAGGTAAAAGAAAAACAAGGGTTTACAACAAATTGAGAGAGAAACGCTTGATAGTTGGTAGAAGTTCAAAAGTTGAGATCATGAAATGACTATTGAGCAGTGAAACGACTATATGATGTCTTTCATTCATTTAAGAGCCACATAAAGCTGGCATAACCGTTAAAAGATGAAGCGTAATTCAGAGCCATGTTTTCACTCGTTTGGTAAAGAATCTTTACCGAATCATGTGCGAGGGGTATATGTTAGTACGAAATTTAAAATTTATGATGTGGCAGATGAGCTGGCAAGAGCTACAATAAAAAGCCTACGCGTGGACTAAATAATGGTCAGAGCAAGAACCAATTAGAAGAAGGCACATAAACCAATCAAGAAGTGACACATGTTTATTAATTTTTATAGCTACACAGATGCATCTGGCAATTGGAATTATGCACGTTGGAGTCTAAAGCACGTTCTTGGATTTTCTAAAGAAGAGGCCATGTCCGAAGTAGTTATCAAGTAACAGAAGCTATTTTTATAGGATTTGAAGAGAAGATCAATGCATAAAATGTAACCGTTGAAGTTAGCTTATAAATAGTGAACTCAGGTGCATTAACACACACACACACAAACCCCAAACAAACCCAAAGAACACTTTTGAGAGATCAAAAGAAATTGTTACCTGAGAGCTTTACTTGAGAACTTAGAGAGTTTCAACTTGTGATAATTATAGCTTCTTAGTTTTCTGAGAGAACAGTTACTTAGGAAAGAGAGTGTGCTGAGATTGGTTATTGTACATGCTTGTAAGTATTCCCTCGATAGATCTATTGAATACATGAGAATGTACTAAGTTTACGTGTATGTTACCTTGTTTCATGCATTAGTTACCTCCATAGCACTGTTTGTTACTATATTTAAGGCATTGGCCTCGATTTGCACTATTTATTTGCTTTTAGTTTCCAAGTTAAGTATAATTATGATTGTCATGATAATTTTTACTTTGGATTTATCTTAATTAATTAGTTTTATTTATTGTCATCTACTTTATTGCATTTTTATTCTCCTGCTTACTTGCATTTTCAATTTACTAAAGTCCTTTGGACAAAGGCAAGCACCGAGCCTACCAAGCCCTTTTTAGATCGAAATCAGATTAGGGTTCTATTGTAAAGTACTAGACCCTTATCTAGCATAGTTATTTATTTCTTTCAAACAAATTGGCGACAATCTTGGAAATTCTAGTTTGGTAACAAACAAGTTGGTCAGGATATTACACCCTAGCTAACTATTGTCAGCTCTCCAAAATGATCGGTTGAGACTGTTATTGAAATTTGAGTGATTTCGGGTGTTTGTCTCAAAGTGGCATACGCCTGTTCCTAGGTGGTGTACATTACTTCTAAATGAGCTATGCTCATATGGGGAGGCGTACACCTGCTTGAGGCGTGCCAACTTTTTTCACGTGTCCATTAGGCGTACACCTTCATAAGGGAGGCACACACCTCTAAGGGAGAGGCATACGCTTACTTGGGCTGTTTGGGCTTTTATTTTAGCTTGGGCTTTGTCCAAGGCTTCTTATCGGGCTCACTTCTAAAAGTTGCTCTTGATAGACTGAGGTAGTATCGTCATTGGGACCGGGGATTTCGGATATTGGTAAGTACAAAATGGGGTGTCTACAATATGTCAATCAACTTTTGAATCCGTCATATGCAAAAATTATAAAGGGAAATTTGGACTTAATGGCATGGAAGTTGAAAATTTGTTGTGATAATAAATGAAGGAATGGGAAATTAGTTTGATAATAATCGTATTAGAGTAATTATTTCATACTCAATGAGTTCAATGGCCTGAGATTCTCTCATCTCACATATAGTGGGTATTACTAATTAAATTCATGGTAGGATGTGAAAAGAGAGTACGTACTACGTCGTTATACTTACCTAATAATTTTTGTAAAATCATTAGTTTTTTTTTTTTTTTTGGTGATTTTTAGCTTAATTACCACATAAATACATGGGTGAAACTTAGGTACGGTTTCTTAGATTTTATATATCTAAAATAAAGTATGTTTTCATATATAATGTTTATACATCTAAATTTGAATATGTTAATACATATATAATGTTTTTGGTTGAAAATATCACATGTTTTATTAATATTGTATTCTTTATTTTACTTTCTCACTAAATTTGTTTATAATAAAATAAAAAATAAAATAAAAACACCATTGAGTACGCTTTCCCTGTTGGACTTACTTTAGAGTTGGCTCCCACCGATAAGCCCAAATTTCTTTTTTCAAGTCCTTGTATTTGTTGTTAACTACACTATGCGTATAAATAAATTCTCCTAGGTTAAGTTTATGTTTTTCATTGTTTTGTAGTTGGCTTTTATTAATTTTTCAATTTCAAGTAATGGTATCAACAGATTTATGGTTAATACTACTTTTTTTGGTTTTCAAAACTTGACCAGAATGACTAGTTTGATGTCGTCTTCACTTTTTTGAAAGAATGAAGAATACAATCAAAGTTAGTCAAGTAAGAGCAACTCTATTTATTTTTATTATTCTTACGTTGTTATATGCCACTTTGGTAGATAACTAGTTTCACGTCAAGAGTGGTGGAATTGAAACTCTTTCCCTTGAATTTCTTTGGCTACCTTTTTATCGATAAGTATGGCAGAAGAGAGAAGACAAACAATTGTTTCACTTGCAATACTATATACCGTATTTTAGGCAAAAACACTTAATTGCCTTCAATTATTCTTATTGCAATAATATTTACTTTAAACCCTCTATTACCCTTAACAATTCTCTTACATACTGTTATCTAACACAAATTATATTAGTATGACTCTTACATCATGCTATTCGCAAAGTGGACGGTTAACATCCAAACAATAACTCCACTCGTTTCAATAGTCAAGTTTGTCCATTCAAATGACACAATGATGTATATGTTGGATTTGCGGTCATCATAATACTTATAATCATTAAAGTAGTGCCATAAATGGCATACATGTCACTCAAGAAATTTGAAGAGGCTACTGAGTAGAAGGACAAAGATTTCGGACATTTAAAAGGATGTTCTTAAACAACATTATGATAAAGTTGTCTTATTTTGGATCAAGTCTTTTGAATGTTTTTTATTCTTTATGTATCTTTTCTAAAGTGACTTTCGAATCTGATTCATGTTACATGCTTTTATTTATCATTATTTTTTAGTTGACTACATTAATGCAATATCATACAATTGTAAAATCTCTGCAAACTAATCTAAAATAAAAAATGTTTAAATATATAATGTTTATACATTTTAAATGGAACATGTTTAAACATTAATATTGTTTATTGTTGCAAAATATCTCATGTTTATTGTTCTTTATTTTACATTCTCATTAAAAGAAAATTAGGAATAAGTATACTTTACCTGCTTGTGATTTTGTCTCATTTGCATGTTGCCTACGATTGGTTTTAAAACTAACACTTTGTCTACCTGTGGTTCATTCCGTTAGCAATTGTAACCCACATCACTCCTTCTGTTGAAAAAAAAAAAAAAAAAAAAAAATTAAAAAAAAAAAAAAAACGAATCAAAATTACCCTAAAAAAAAAAAACACAAAAAAAAAAAAAAAAAAAGAAGACTGGCTGCTCATACTAGATGAAAATTGAAAATTTACAAACATTGAATCCTTCATTATCTTATCTAAACAAATCTTGGTTAGGTATCATAAAATTTACAAACATTGAACCCTTAATTATCCTATCTAAACAACCATTGATTACAAACAAATAACTCTGGAGAGAACTCCATTAATCTATGAACAATATCCAATAGAAGAATATTGAACCAAAACTGGAGCCCCACAAAAATCCTCATCAACTAAAGTTTCCAAATATCAACTAATGTTGACAAACTCCTGTCTTAGAACCCAAATCAAATCTCATTCAAACCCAGCCAACCATCATTCCACATAACCCAAACCAAATCTCATTCAAAATCAGCCAACCACCATCACACAAAACCCAAATCACATCCAATTCAAACCAGCCAACCACCATCATACAAAACCCAAATCAAATCCCAAATCAAAATCTGATGGGTATGCAAAGAAACCCCCTTAGCTTGCAAAATTTGATAGGTATGCAAATCAGACTTGTACCTCTCATTATGGAAAGTAAACCAGTGGACCCTCTCATTCAAAATGACGTCGGACAACATCAACAGCTCTTTGAAATGCATCATGTCAATGCCTTGGTCGTTGTTCGTCTTGAAATTGAAGTCGATTTGTTTTAAAAGCTCGATAGAGTCATTGGAGAGGACGTCGGAGTTTGGCTCGAACTCGGAGAAGTCCCTTGTATTTGCTGTTAACTACACAAAGTGTATTGATAAATTTTCCTAGTTTAAGTGTATGTTTTTCATTGTTTTACGGTTGGCTTTTATTAATGTTTCAATTTTGGGTAATGGTATCTAAGGATTTAAGGTTAATAATGAAGTTTTTTTTTAGTTTTTATTTTTTTTTTACGAAACTTGACCAGACTGTTTGGTTTGATTTAAGTATTGTTTCTTCCAACAAAATAAATCGAGATCCTCAATCAAAGCAACAGAAGCTGATGGCGTCTTCACTTTTTATGGAGTATGAAGAATGCACTGAAAGTTAGTCATGTAATCGAAACTTTCGTTGTTTCTATTATTCTTACTTTTCCTTAGTACCCTACGAAAGAAAACCTTTCACAAGGCGTAGTACGCCGCTTTGGCAGTTCTAATTTGTTAGGGTTGTAGGAATGAATACTCTTATGATTTAAAGTTTTATAATAGTCCCACCTATCATGCCACAATCAAACATGATTACCCGTGTCAACTACAAAATCTAAATGTTGCGCAAAACAGTCCCAGTCCCTCATAATATTCTTCTAACCACAGCCATAAGTCCCTCAAACCCATTTGGTACACCACCCTCCCCATTCCACCACGTACTTACAAGCAAGCACTTGCCTCCATAAATGAATCTCCTCCAACCCGAAACGCTACAACCATTTGTTCCAAAAGAGCCAGGTAAAAAGGAATTATCTTCCTAAGCCCCAAACCACCATGAGCAATAAAGGAGCACACCATATCCCACCCCACCAAGTGAAGTTTAAATTCATCCTCCACCCCCCACCCCTATAGGAAGTTTCTCTGTAACCTCTTAATCCTTTGCGCAACACTAGCAGGAATAGTAAAGAGAGAAAGATAAAAAGTAGAGAGAGTACCCTCAAGCAAAGTCATCCTCCCTATTTGGACAAATAAAACTACTTCCACCCTGCCAACCAACGTTCTATCTTCTAAAAATAGGATTCCAAACTGCCAAGAACTTGAAGGAGGCTCCTTAAGGCTTACCATCGTAGGTCATAGTTAGTTCCCCAAACCTACAATAAAGAATACCTGCCAAAACAGACACATTTGCTTCACACCAAGTGACACCATCTCACTCTTACTCATATTCACTTGAGAACCATTTACCTCTTCAAAGAAAGTCAAAACCATCCTAATATGCATAAGTTGCAATGGATCAGCATCACAAAACAGGGTAGTGTCATCACCAAATAACAAATGAGAGATAAATAAACCAGAATCAGCAACCCCACCCACCTTGAAACCCTTAATGAAACCTCCTTCCTTAACTCTCCTCAACATCCCATTCAACAACTCCATAACCATAAGAAAAAGTAATAGGGATAGAGGATCCCCATGGCGCAAGCTGTGGGATACTGTTAGGGCACCTCAGGGAGTCATCCGTGCTATTGAACCTTTTTAGGGTTAAAAGTAGAGAAACAATGAGTCAGCACCTGGTTTATAAATCCATGAACCATAAATATAACTTCATGCACAAAAGGAATAGTCTTACTAGGTCCGAAGCTAAAGTACTTCTTGGGATGATGTTAGGCACCTTAGAACGCCCAGCCTAATAGCTGGTCTTCCTCTATATTACTTGATATTCTTTAAGGTAGTTTATAAAATAAATCTCTAAACACACAAAAAACAATTAAACATAAAATTATGATAATCAAGGAGCAATCAAAATAAGGGAATGTTGGCACAATTTTCATATCAAGTTAAAAAAGAGGAGTTCTTACCTGATTCCAAGCTTATCACCAATTTGTAGAGAATAATCCCCACAAAAATAACATAAACTTTAATGAAAGATTTATCAAAAATCATAGAACAAGCTTTTACAAACAAATAGTCATTGTATAATTCATTACAGAATAAAAAGGCATGCTTTTGATAATAATCATAGCAAAGATCCTATAAAGAGTGAAATACATGCTTTAGAAGGGAGATACTCATGACTATATTGTTTGAAGAACATGTTCCTGGTGACAAACACAACCAAATTCATTAAAGATGATTTATGAATTCCTAGATGGCAAACCTAACATGAAAATAATGATTTAATTGAAATAAACTTGAAAGAAATATTGAAACTCATGAATAAAAGTAAATAAGAAATGAAAGCAAACTTGAAATAAAGATTAAAACATATGAATTAAACTAAAGACATACAATAACAATAAACAAATTAAGCAGGTTGGTATGGACTATTGAGAAGATCCATACCTAGCCCCCTAGGGAGCTTGTAGCAAGCTAGCAGTTGATGGCTAGTCTTTCTGATTGATATCTTTGACAAGGTTGTGTGTTGAACACCAAAGGAAAATGCTTGGATTCCTAGGTTAATGATTGGAACTTGTGAAAAGAAAGGCTAGGCTTCTAGTATGGAAAACTAGAGAATAACTTTCTTCTTTCTATCTTAGCAGGGCTTCGCCTCTCTAAAGCTAACTCTTCCTAAACTCGACTATACCAGTACTTCTTGGTATTTTCAGTGTCTCTTTTGGGTCTCTGAGGTTTGTTTTGAACTGAAGGTATGGGGCTCCTTTTATAGTGCAAAAAGGACCTAGGTTTGCTTGAAAAAATGGGTAAGCTATCACTTTCCCACATGAGACAAGTTAATTCCCACGATTAGGGTTTCTGGTTGGTGGCACTGGCATACGCCTACTTTTAGAGGCATGCGCTCTTCACTACAAACGTACGCCCAATAGAAAATGGCGTACACTGCTTAAGGTTAACAACTAGGTTTTGGCACGAATTTCTAGAAGCTTCTAAGGGTTTTCAACACACATTGTCATATAAGAGAACTTGGTAATCATCAATAAGATCGGAGATCATAAGTATTGACCAGTACAAATTTGGGTGTCTACACAAGCCCTTCATACTACTAAAAGAACCCGAGGGACACCCATTCACAATAGCGGAAAAGTGAACTGTAGAGACATAGGCTCTTATCCACCTTTGCCACTTAGTCTCAAACCCCATTTTGTCCATAAGGTAGATAAGACTATCAAAATTGACATGATCGTACATGTCACAAGCCAAATCCGTAATAATATTTAGAGTCGGACTAGCATGCTAATATCAAGTCTAAACCCGATATTAACACAAACCCACTAAAAGAAATATTAAATTTTTCTTTTCTTTTATCACGATTCTTTAACTAATTCTTAGGTTGTCACTACACTTAACTAAATTAAGTGTAATCACAACATATGTTTTAATTCCTTGTTATTTCCTGTTAGGAAATCATCATTTTTATCAACATACTCATTTACAAAATTTCTAGATGTATTATTCCACTTAAAAGGAAGTGATAGTAGTTAGAGCGTCTATAACTGTTTATACAAAATATATCATCATAAAGACTATTATCTGATACAGCGGAAGACTTTCTATACATAGACTTCATTTGTCTCATATACACCAAAATATAAATCGGTTACTACTAGCTCCATATACAAAATACTGCTTTCCCATACTGAGAACTCTTGGCTACACTCCCAAATATTCTTGCAACCTGAGCACACAACTTGCTCAGTTAAGGGATGCGTGGCATAAGAATATAACAGCATGCATGAGACGCATGACAAGTAAAATATTATTTAAATGTGAATATGACTTGCTTGTAACTCAGTTCATGCTAAAATGATTTCATGCATTAGCAATATATATACTTTTCTCTAGCCATAAAACATGATCGATAATACTTGAAATATCGATAGTTTCATATTCATAAAAAAAAACATAATCTCTTTTTAAGTAATACTTTTCTTTTCCTTGACATTGTTTTATTTCTATACTACGTCTCATCACCCCATTCCAATGAGAATATAGTATCAAAGCGAATCAATGTAAAACATAACTTTTATTATCATTTCTCTTGACATTATTTCATTCCCATATTATGTCTCATCATCCCATTCCAATGAGAATATAGCATGAAAACAAATCAATGTAAAACATAACTTTCGTAAAACTTTTGGATTATGTTCATTATTGGTTTCGTTCTATATGCATATAAGTTCCCCGACCCGTTGACCAGGATTCCCAAGACTTTGGTACCATAACACGCTTGCTTCCCGAAGCCGTAGTTTACTGCACAGAACTCCAA
Source organism: Fagus crenata (assembly GCA_014362285.1). Lineage (NCBI taxonomy): Eukaryota > Viridiplantae > Streptophyta > Magnoliopsida > Fagales > Fagaceae > Fagus > Fagus crenata. The sequence continues at coordinate 5,177 of BKZX01025819.1, read as the reverse complement.
TTCGCGTAAACTTAGTACCGTTGGAAATTAGACATCTCAAGCTTTCAAAATACACCAAGAATTACCCCTTTTGGACATGGTAAGGCCTCCCAAATGTATCCTTAAAATAGGTGATCAGAATTGTCAAAAATCCGAGTAAAAATGGATAAGATCAAGGAGAAGCTTGGCTGGTGGATAAGGACAAAGAAGATCACGCAGCATGATTTTGTAGCACGTAGCACCATGCTGCGTGACCTCTTTTATAAATAGAAGCAGCCACCCCCCACAAAAGCACACACAATCTAGGGAGAGCGGAGAAATTATAGAGGAAATAAACTAGAAAATCGTGAGAAAAGTCACCTTTTCGAAGATAGACCCATTTTTGTATAAAAATCCAAGAGAGAATTTGTTTAGGTAATCCCCCACCCCCCCCCCCCCCTCTTTTAGAAGTTTTGACATTTTCCATTACTTGTATTTGTTTCCCTTGCCTCATTTACGTAAGTATGCATGATGGAAATGATGCATGATAAACCTTCCAAAGGATGTGATTCATGATGATCATTCTTTACTTGTTGCTTTCATTATGCTATTTACATTATGACTATAAGGTTGTTTTTTGGAGATGATGCATGATGATCCTTCCAAAGAATATGACGCATGATGATCCATTCTTTACTGATTGCTTTCATTATGCTCTTTATATTATGATTATGTGGTTATTTTGTGGAGATGATGCTTGATGATCCTTTCAAAAAGGGTGTGATTCATAGTGATCTATTCTTGTATTTCTTTCCATTATGCCATTTACATTATAACTATATTATTATATGGTGGAAATGATGCTTGATGATCCTTTCAAAAGGGTGTGATTCATGGTGATCCATTCAATGATTATTACCTTTTCATTATATTATCTACATTATAACTATGATATTGTATGGTGGAAATGATGTTTGATGATATTTCAAAAGGGTGTTCAAGGTAATCCATTCTTTGATTATTTGTCTTCCATTATGTTATTTACATTACAACTATATCTTTATATGATGGAAATGATGCTTGATGATCCTTTGAAAATGGTATGATTCATGGTGATCTATTCTTTGATTATTTGTTTCACATTACGATTATGTGCTTTGATTTTATCTTTACTATCAAATGTAGTTAAGGAAATTATGTAAGTCCTACTAAGGCATTGATTTTCATGTTAATTCCATTAGGTATTGATCTTCAATGATTCTATCCCTTTTCATCATATAAATCCTAATGTGGTTGTGGAGATTATGTAAGTCTCATCAATGCATTAATCTTCATGTTATTCCATTAAGGTATTAATCTTCATTGATTTTACTCCTTTTTATCATATAAATTCTAGCGTGGTTGTGAAGTTTAAGTAAGTCCCATCAAGGCATCAATCTTCATGAAATCCCATAAAGGTTTTGATCACCTATTTTCCCATTCAATTCTATCATGGTTGATGTTAATTGTGGTTGTGTTTATTGCATAAAGCCTAATGAGGTTATGGTTATCTCGTAAATCCGACTCAGTCACGATAACTGGAAGCAATTTCACATAATCCCACTAAAGACATTCATTCACCAATTGATTTTGATTAAGTGCTGCAAACATGTCATAATCATTCCTTAATTATCATTATGATTTAAGAGCTACAAATATGCCATAATCGCGCCTCATTTTTCATTTTTGATTAAGTGCTGTAAACATGTTATAGTCATACCTCATTTGTTATTTTGATTAAGTGCTACAAACAATCCATAATCATTTCTTATTTGTCGTTTTGATTAAATGCTGCAAACATGCCATAATCATTACTTAATTGCTATTTTGATTAAATGCAGCAAACATGCCATAATCATACCTCATTTGCTATTGTGATTTAAGTGCTGCAAATATGCCATAGTCATGTTTTATTTGTCATTATGATTTAAAAGCTGCAAACATGTCATAATCACACACTTTTGTTTGTTTACATGCTTTGAATAAAATGTGAATAAATACTACTTTGCCATGAAAGTTTTAAGAAGAGAAAACATGATATTATGGGTATTATAAACGAGATTGGTTCATCCTAACTCTACAGCCTAGCTTGGTTTTGGGACACCATGGTATGAATCTTTTATACGTCGAAATGGCTTGCCATTGAAACAATGTAATGGGGTCTACACGTTATAATGCTCATCATATTGTGGTAAAAAGATAACCACCAAAAAGAGAGAATAAATCATCAAAAGCCGCTATTTGACGAATCGTTTTATTCTTGGAAATCAAGGGTAAAGAGATCCCGAATATAGCATCAAAAATAATATTTGTATGTTCCAGCATTCGATGTTAGGGGACAAGTGCATCCTACCATTGATTTGACTAGAACCTTAAAAATACAAAAGATGAAGCAAAGTGAAACAAAGAGTCTAAACAAAACCAAATGATATCAATTCGCATACACCATTCTTGGTGTATTGCATGACAAAAATTGGGACATTTGTACCTAATAAAAACCAACAATCATTCCAAGAAAACGCAAAAGAACATTTGGAAGGAGGTAACCATTCTTGAAAGGATGTCGTGGTGTATCTAATACCTTCCCTACGTATAATCTAATCCCGGAATCCATTTCTGGATCAGACCATTTTCACATGTCTAAGCAAGATAATTTAAAATCTGTTAGACATAGGTACTCAATCACATCTTAAATTTCTCATGATTGGTGGCGACTCCGAATTTTGTGCACACACATACACACATACATGTTCCCCTCACAACCACACACATTACAAGAGAAATTAGCTAATGGGGGTTGAAGTAGGATTATTTTCATAAGCATCATGTCATATCATTACTTGTACATTTGCACCCGCGTTGTGTATATGTATACATATTAAAAAATTCTTCGGTGTCGACAAACATTGTCATTTTTATCTTTGTGGAACAATTTTTTATATGATATACTTCTAAGGTCACAAATATTGTTTCTATGATTATTAATAAGCGAGAAACTATCCAAAAAAAAAGATGAAAAGAGAAACAAAAGAAAGTCAAAAAATGTAAAGATGGGATACATATGTGACAAATTGTATTATTTATATATTTAAACTATCAAAGTGTTGTAAGTTGAACATTTGAAATTCCTATATGGAACAATAGAGGTTCACCAAAATGATTGAAATTCATAAAAGATGTGAAGTGAGCTTTTTTTTTTTTTTTTTGCTAAGTGAATACAACCCCGGGATATAAACCCTTGTTGAAAAGAATCGATGTAACTAGATCAGAAAGTTATTGGTAGTTATTTTTATAGACTTAGTATAATACATTTGATGAAATATAATAAAAATCATTTCTATTTTTAAGTGCAAAACAAAATTATTTACATTTTCTATTTTACACTTTTCTTTTCTTTCTTAATTTTTTTTTTCCCTTTTCATTATTGTTATTATTTTTTTCTTCTTCTTGATTAATTTTCTTTGTTAGGAATTATAGGGAAAAAAAATTTGAAAAAGAGTCACGTATTGCGTGGGTTATAATCTAGTGCTATAAAATAAGAAAAACCAATTGCATTTTCAAATTGTTTTTTTCAAGGTAAACATAAAGTTACTTTTAATCGTGTAAATTGTTGATACAAGATTCTGAACCAATCCTCTAGCAAGGTCTACATGCGTTGCCACCTATTATTGAGTTTTCTAAGTGTGGTTAGCCCACTAACATCGAATTGATTTTATTAATAGTTGTAGGTTAAGAAGTTAGTATCCTAAAAAAGAGTAACAAAACGACCAAATTGTTTTGATTTAAATATTTTTGGACAAAATAATAATAATAATATTTTGTGGACAAAAAATATTTAAATCAAAAAAAAAAAAACGATGATATACTAAAGTGCAAATTACACCCTCGTAGTTTGGGGTAATTTTGATTATACTCCTTCAAGTTTAAAATTTTGGATTTTAGCCCTTAACATTTGAGACACATATTCTCGTCATTTCGTCCATACCCATTAATAACACAGCAATTAAATGATAGGTAAAGCATGTAATCTTTATGGTTGGTCCAGTGGAAATAAGCCATATCTTTTTCTTTTTCTTTTTTTGTTAAACTATTGTTTTCGTCCCTAAACTTTACATGAGTTTCATTTGTCGTCCCTGAACTTTGAAAAATTTGTTTTTCATCCCTGAACTTTGAAAATGTTCATTTTTACACATGAATGTCGTCGTTTTATTAAAAAAAATCCAAGACGAAATTCATGAAATCTCTCGCATAGTCCCACCAAGGGTGATGAATCTACCTCACTAAGCCCTTTGAGCAACCTGCTCAACACTCCATTAATCTCTCTCAACCTAACAACACACATGAACAAGATTAATGACCCTTGCAAACTGCCTTGCCAAGCACTAATCCACAACTACTATGAATAGTAGCACAAATAGAAACTAGAAAACAAAACAAAACAAACACAAAAAAAAAAAATCCAAAAGAAAAGCATCGAAGGTTTCAACTCAGCCTTGCACAATCCTTCACAAACTACCCACATAACAATCCACAAATGGCCAAACACAACCTACAACAACCCCACAACCATCACAAAATCCCCAAACCAAAACACCCTCAACCTACCTTTGGCCCAAGCCATGGCTGAAGGAACCCACACCACCTCAATCCAAAAACCTGCTAACAAAACCTTTACCCACCTTAGACTGAAATCCTTTCTAGCCACCACAAGCCCGCAACCAACCATCAAGATTGGTGGTTCAAGCATTGACCCAACCTAAATCAGGTAATTATAGAATACTCCGAGAGTATATTAAATACGTATTCCTTCCTCTCACATAAGAGATGGGACCCATCACTTATGTGAGAGGAAGGAATACGCATTTAATGTACTCCCGGAGTATTCTATAATTTTCCACCTAAACCTCACCTTCCCAAACCCCTTTATTAATGGTCACTGCAGATGTTGGGCAAGTAGTCATAAATGCCAACAATGCGATGTAGTTACCTTTTTTTTCTTTTTTGTCTCTCTTAATGGCCAAATTATTTAGAGAGAGGGACTAAAAGACCTTTTTGAAAACAAAATTAAACTTGGTATACCAAAATGAAAATTTTCAAATTTAAGGGACGAAAAAAAAAAAAAACCAAACTTTAAGGGTCAAAAGTGTAATTTAGTCTAATTTTTATAAGAAAGTTTAAGG
>BKZX01025817.1:1343-18544 GCA_014362285.1 Fagus crenata | reverse complement strand
AACCTCAATTTTACTCATAGGAAATTCTTATTTTCGTTTTACATATTACAAGCTATTTAAAGGCTCTAGAAAACCTATTTACAAGTAAGAATATTCTTAAACATCTCATAATTGATACAGTACCATAATATGACTCTAGTTTGACTAGGAAATCTTAAAAACACCTTAAATCAAGGAAATATAATCCTAAATCCTAAAATAACGAAAATTACTTGAAATATCAAAATTAACAAATGACAAATTAGAACCCTATATCTTGTTCTACATCAGACCCTCCACTTGAATTAAACTCAACCTCGAGTTTTCTTCTAAAAATTGAATTCTTCAGTTCCAAATAAAATGATTCTTCGAATACTTGACCGTCTTCAAAACCTACTCAGAATTATGTTCTACAATTTGTATAACCCAAAATTTCTTTTGTTTACCATTCAATTGATTTCCAATATTAACCAATAAAAGATTGAAGACAAAAATAAAATTTTCTACTCAATAAAATCAATTGATTCACCCTCATATTTGACTCAAGTTAAATCTTCCACAATATTCCAATCATTTTCGCCTCAAGATTTTCATCGTTCTCTTCAATCAATTTCAGATTTCCTTCTTTAGCCTCTTCAAGAACTTCTTCCAAAATATCATTTTTGATAGAAGATCATTCTTCAAATTTTGGGTCTTTCGATCCTTCAATCTCTGTCAAAACTTGATCTTGCTTGACTTCTTTAATAATAAAAGTATGTTCATAAATTGAATTTTTCTAAGCAACGTAACATCCAAATTTTGATCTTTCCACAATGAACTATTATTGAAATTCTCACTACAATCCCTTTCAAATAATTTTGTTTATCTATGAATAGAACTTGTATAAAACAATATCTCATCATAATCACGGGGAAAGAAAAAATTAACTATCAATCATTTCATTCTTAGCCATGAAAATTTTTTAGGCTTACCTCTTCTCATTCTGGAGTACCCTTCATCATTCCACCAATCTGTTGCATTGCTTTCAAGCTTGCTTGATACAAGTAGCACCTTGAAATGTTTATGGATCTTTGCATAAGAAAAGTAATTTCAAGGTCCAAGATCTAATCTATGAAGCCTTCTTTGTATGGTATGCCATCAAAGCATGGAATTTATATCTTTAAAATTAAGAACATGTCGTTTGATAATTCGGTTAACAAAAGGCTCTCAAGCAAGGATAAGGATCCTCTCCATTTGAAATAAAATGGAGAGTCTCCATTTCATGGTCCAGATTAAATATCACAGATCTAATAGTGTACAGACTGCCACGTCATTTAAAATTTTAAATGACAAGGCAGTCTATATATCGTTAGATTTGTGAAATAAAATCTTAACCATGAAATGGACAAATGGAGAGATTTCCAAATGGAGAGGATCCTTATCCCTCAAGCAACTTCTCCAGCTCGATTTTTGTCAACTCTTTGTTCACAGTTGGTGTTGAGTCTCAGTCCGACAAGCTGTTCCCGAATCTCGTTCATTTGTTGCCTTTGTTCCTTTATTGCTGCCCAAATAGCATCTTTCCCACTACCTCTACCATTAGGGCCTTCAACTCCATCTCCATTAGCAACCATTAAATTAGGCAAAACCTCGCTCTGATAGTCTCATACCACTTGACAAAGTATGGAACGCATGAAAGGACTAGATAATTAATCTCATTTTAGTTAAACGCAAATCCTTAAATTCATAATTAAGAACTCCTTGAACCCAACAAGAAAGAAGTCTTGAATCCACCATAAATAAAGAAAACCTTAATTTTATTGATAGCAACCATATATTTTCGTTTTACATATTAATTGCAAGCCTATTTAAAGGCTCTAGAAAACCTATTTTCCAAGTAAGAATATACCTAAACACATCCTAATTTAAAAAGTATCATAATAGAACTCTAAATTGGCTAGGAAAGTCTTAAAAACATCTAAAATCAAGTAAATATAATCCTAAATCTTAAAAGAACGAAAATTACATGGAATATAAAAATTTAATAAATGACAAAAATAAACCCCTATTTTTTGTCCTACATAAGTTGTTTCATGCTTTGATTTCTTTATAGGATGCATTCCCCAACTTGGAGACTCTGAGGTTGGTTTATAATCAATCCCTGAAGGAGATATGGCATGGCGAGCTTTTGGAAGAGTGCTTTTGCGAATTAAAAGTTGTTGAAGTGATCGACAATAACAAAAGTGTTTCTCTATCTTCTTTTCATAAATACTCACTAAGTCTGGAGAAATTTGTTGTGCGGGATAATTTTTTGGAAGAATTATTCCCATATGAAGATATTCTTCATTTGGAAAAACATGCTAGGATACTCACACAACTCAGAGAATTAGAGTTGTCCCAGCTACCTATGTTGACACATTTGTGGAAAGAAGAAACTCAATCAAGCCCAATTTTGCAAAATTTGGAAGCTTTGGAATTGTCACAATGTGGCAAATTGAAACTTTTGGTGCCATCATCGGTGTCTTTCCAAAATTTGACAACTCTGGAAATATCGAAGTGTCATGGATTGATTAATTTAGTTACAGTTTCAACAGCTAAAAGTCTGGTGCAACTCAAAAAATTGAGTGTAAGTGAATGCAAAAGGATAACAGAAATTGTAGCAAGGGAGGGAGGTGAAGTAAATGAGATGATTAATTTCAATAAATTGACATCTTTAAAACTTGAGTACTTACCAAACCTCACAATCTTTTGCTCGGGAAATTACTCCTTCGTGTTCCCGTGTTTAGAAGAAGTTATTGTGAGACAATGCCCCGAGATGAAGATTTTCTCTCACCGAGTGTTAAGCACACCAAAGCTAGAAAGGGTACAAACAACAAACGAAGATGAGTGGCATGGGAAGATTGACCTGAATACCGCCTTACATTGGGATTGGGAACATACTATGACTTGATGCAATTTGTGCTGAGAAATGGTAAGTATATTTTTCCTCAAATCTCTTAATTTCCCACACGAAATGTGATTTAATTTTGTAATGCATTAACGCATAAACGAGCAACCAAAATACTGTCTCAATGGACACTAAGTTATAGAATATATTACAATATTATGAACATTTCCATTTGATGTAATAGTACAATCCTCATAAGTCACACACATTTCTCGCATTATACATGCTATTATGTGGAGATGCATGGTAAACAACCCAAATGAAGTTTTAAATTTGAAGATTTCTTGATTTTTGTCAATGGTTATAATGATTGATGCTTTTATCTTTAATATGTTGTTTTTAGTCACGGAAGGTTTAGAGCTCTGAAGGAGATGAAGATCATCCTTAATCTACAACAGCTGGAATGTGACTTTTCTATATACATATATATATAGTTTGTGAGTGAGGATGTTTCTATCTCCTGAAGTCAGTTGGTCAAAGGGCGATTCATCCCCATGGCTACCAAAATAAACAAGGTTCACCCACAGTTGTTTGTTCTGCTGTTGCTTCTTCATTTTCTTTGTTTTGCTAAGTTTAAAAAATGTAAAAAGTAGTAATAATGTTTGTTTGATGAATTCATCTTTAAAGTGTTGTAAACCGTCTCTTCCTTGGAGGCAGAAAGACGATATGACTATCTTTATGAAGTTCTGCACATGTTTAATTTGTTTATCGTTAACTGTTATAGTAATGAAGTGTTTGACAATTTCTAATATGTTTTCTTGCTTATTCTGCACATATGTTATATATAGTTAGATATTAGTCGCATACCCAATACGCAAAATATGTAATTACTTTACTGTATAGAGTTATTATGATATTCTACCGTAAAATTGGAGTTTGTTTTGAAAAACATTATTTTAAATTAATGTTAATAGATTGATGAAGTGGCTTAATCTTAACCTTTTCTTTTAAAGGGGAGAAGAGGATTTAAAGAACTCTACAGGATTTTGATCCTTAATTTTTTATATGAATTTAATTCTTCAAATATTTAAATACTCCATTCATCTTTTAATTCTTCAAATATTTAAATGCCTTATGTCGAAATAGGGAGAAATTGCCACTTGGGTATTCGGCCTAGTGGTAATCTTCCGTCCTAAAAAACTCCATCCCTCTATGAGGGAGTGGGATCGATCCCTGGGATCTTCAAAATATACGTGTGTATGAGTTTAGATTAAAATTTCTATCATTTAAAACGAAATAGGGAGAAATTATTCAGTTCACCAGGTGAACAAGCCTAATGGTCCACCCATTTTAATTTAATGACTCAACTATGCATTAAATAACAAACAAAAGTGAAAGACCAAAATATACTCAACTTGCACCTCCAGCTCCTCCCTCATAGCCATACAACCCAAATCTCTGTTTCCACCTTCATCGATCAAAGCAAAAAAATGGTAGTGAAACCCATAGTGGTTCACTTGATACAAACATATTTAATAAAGAATGGTTGAAACAATATTTTACATACCAAAGAGAACAATCATACCCACCAGTAACATAAATTTGATTTTAATTCTGAAACAGTATAATAACAAAAATGAAGAAATCCACTCTCGGTTGGCAATAAAACCAGCAGAGGGTTGAACCGTTGTTTCCTCCCCATCCCACAAGCATAACCCTACCAGATATGAATGAAAATCAAAATGATATGGTTGACCGAGAAAAATAGGTAAAAAACCAATCTTGAAAATGGCTTTTCTTTTTCGTTTTTTTATTCTTTTTCTTCCAAAAAAATAAAAAAGATGAGGATTTAGATGCAAAACCCAGTTTTGGGACATGGATCTCAGTCTTAAATTCGTATTTTATAGTCTTGGGCTTGACAATTCACTGATAAGTGCCATTCCTGTTTTCATGGACAAGCTCATTGATGTCATAATTGTACACAGAATGAATCTCTTTGCTTTGATCGGTGAAGGTGGAAACTAACGGAGATTTGGGTTGTTTGGCTATGAGGGAGGAGCTGGAGGTGCAAGGTGGGGATATTTTGGTCTTTCACTTGTGTTTGTTATTTAATGCGTAGCTTAGTCATTAAATTGAAATACATGGCATTTGATTATTGGGTGGTGGACCATTAGGCTTGTTCACTTGGTGAACTTAATAATTTCTCATAAATAAGAATGCTCTATTCGAATTTACCTCTCCATTTAATGTAAAATCATTGTAATCGAAAAAACTAAAATATCTAAATGCAATCAACATTTATTCCACATTTACTCCACACCAATTTTTCCTCCTTGCAAATTGATTAAATTTTTAAAATATCTAAATGCTCTTTGTCTAACTAGAATACTCCATACATATTTTAATTCTTCAAAAATTTAAATGCCCTATGTCTAAATAGGAATGCTCTATTTAGATTTAAATTATCCATTTAATGTAAAACCATTATAATGGGAAAAAATAAAATGTTTAAATGTCAATCAACATTTATTCCACATTTACTCCATACCTATTTTTCCTCGGATTAAGATCCTCTAGAGTTCCTAGGGTACTCTACCACATAGAGTTCTTTTAATCCTAACCCTTCTCTTAAAATAAGTGACCAAGATAATGACATGTCATCAATCTACTAACAAAATTCCTAAAGGTTTAAATACCAATTTGGTCCTCAACTTATGGCCTCTGTGTCAAAATGGTCCTCAACCTTTCAATTGTGTCAAATTGATCCTCAACCTTTCGTACTTGTGTCAAAATGGTCATTGCCGTTAAATGATGGATGGAAAAAATTGACTAGACTAACGGTTTTATTAAAATAATATAAAACTGCGATATGGCATGCCAACTCAGGAAAAAAAAAATAATAAATTTAACAAAAACTCATGCACTCACGTGAGGTGCCTGGAAATCCTAAAACCATTATTCCAAATCTCATCTACCACCATTGTAAACCCCCTCCGGTGAAGCTGTGACTACTCCACACACCGCCCCTCGCCTAGCCCCTTTCCCGTTGTGTTCTTTTGAGAAAAAACCCCAATAAATCACATTAAAGCATTCAGATTGTAGAATAAAAAAAAAATTGTCAAGGATCGTTTTTCTCCTTGGTATCATCTTCAATGGCATCGCTATAGACACCAGCCTTGGCATTCTTCTTCTGCTTCCGATGGCGACGACCCAAATCATTGATTCGCTTGAAAGTGTTAATCCCTCGTCGGATTTGAGGGTTTATAGTAGTGATTAATTGGTCTCAGTGTTGTGGGCTTTTTAATTTTTAATTTTTATGATTTTGTGGCACTGGGAGGAAGTTTGAGTTTTATATAAAAAAGAGAAATGGGTTGAAGCCGAGAGAGAGTGGGAAAGGTCTTAGTCTTGCCTTTAAAGTGTACATTTATTTGTTTGAACGAAACAATATGTGAACACAAACATTGAAAAAAGGTATGATGGTGGAGTTTATTTATAAAAACATTTTTTTCTTTGGTGTTTGAATGTGTGTTTGGTTGTTGAGGACTGAGAAGTGGAGGAAAATGGATAGAGATGGAAGGAGTAGGAGTGCTGACTCGGCATGGGCCTAGGCAAGGGGCGGCGTGGGGCTAGGCGAGGGGCGACGTGTGGAGGAGCAATCACAGCCTCACTGAAGGGGGTTTATAGTGGTGGTAGATGAGATTTGGAATAATGGTTTTAGGATTTCCAAGCACCTCACGTGAGTGCGTGAGTTTCAGTTTAATTAAAATTTTTTTTTTCTTGAGTTGGCATGCCACATTGCAGTTTTATATTATTTTAATAAAACCGTTAGTCTAGTCAGTTTTTTTCATCTATCATTTAACGGTAAAGACCATTTTGACAAGCACAAAAAGTTGATAACCAATTTGACACAATTCAAAGGTTGAGGACCATTTTGACACAAAGACCATAGGTTGAAGATCAAATTGGTATTTAAACCATTCCTAAAATAATGGTTTTTGAAAACAGCTCATTAACCCAACAAATAATGTTGTTAAACTCACGGCATTTTTTTAAGAAATCAGAAGAGGAAATTGATCCAACAAGAAAAAAAAGTTCATCCCCTCTGCCTCCACCCCTTATCCCTTCCACCGTCTGTCACATGATAGGTGTCCCTATGTTTAAAGTTTATAAGAAGAAGCATGCTTTAAGAAGTTTTATTAAGGAAAAATTTGCGGACATCGTCGTAAGAGTTTAGAAGGTTAAATCTTTGTTGAAAGATGTTCAAGGAAATCAATTTGATAATTCTGGGTAGCATCAGCATGAGGGCATTATGTGAGAAATCGAATGTCTTCAAGCATAAATTTCTTGAAGAGGTAATTTTCAAGCAAAATGCTAAGAAGATGTGGTTGAATCTTGGAACGCACATCAGTTTTTCGTAGAAGTGTCAAATAAGAAGGGATAGAAACTTGATTCATTGGCTTTATGATGAGCAAGGATTTGACCTTTATCTTGGCTTATCCTCAGATGAATCTAGGTCAAGCCTATATTTTATGAGCAGATTTAATTAAGTAAATAATTTATTAGCCCTTGATGTGATGAACTAAGTATAGCCAGAATCCTGCCATTTTATTCAAATATATATATATATATATATATATACCCAGAATGATTGCAGATACAGTAAAATAATTTCGTGGTGGAAAGAGAATGTGGTATGGAGTATTGATGTCCATTGATAGGACGAAGAAGATATTTTTTTGGCTTATCTCTTACCATCCTTACACTTTAAATGTAATGGCCTTTAAAGGGAAAAGGGAGTGGAGGGGGGAGTCAGAGGACCACTTATTTTAATTGGGTTAGTCTTTCTCCAATTGGATATATTTTCTCCATTGATTTCTTTAGAGAGATCGTTAGTTACTGACGTTAATGTTTAATGAGTATTTTTTTTTTAAATCGTTATTTTATGAATTTTGTTAGTGGATTGATGACATGCTATAATCTTGACCACTAATTTTAAAAAAATGATCAAAATTAAAAGAATTCTATATGGTAGAGTATCCTAGGAACTCTAGAAGATTTTGATCCTTTTTCCTCCTTACAATTCGACTAAATTTTTCAAATATCTAAATGCCCACATAAAATTTCAAATTCGCAAAGAAAACTACCAAATTTTAATACCAATGCACAAATCAACCACGAAATTGAATAAAAAAAAAAAAATCAGGCCCATTTTGTTTTTAAGTTGAAAGATAGAATTGTATTGAATGAAAACCAAAGAATTACAGCTGTAAATGTAATATAACACAAACCGCAAAGGATAAGCATAACTTCCATTCAAAAGTTCAAAAGTAAAGAAGAGGTTCCTAGAATAAACTTGTCATATTAGGACACTCCATCATTATTATTTATTTTTATTTTTTTATTTTTTGAGTTGAAAGATAATCATTAAGCAGGGTCGTGGCCGAGTTAAGAATCCATGGATGAGTTTGGTACTGCTAAAAAAGAAACCGGTTTCTTGCATTCCATATCGCCCAGCACACCATTGCCTATTTTTATCGACAAATACGAAGGCTCACAGATCAATGGACGAGGTTTGAAGGTACAATAGTTATTATTTTAAATCTATCCCTAAAAGTTATTATTTTATAATTTTTTCCTTCTTTTTAATACGAAGACATGGGCCTCAGTTCTCGAAACCGGTTCATGTTTGAGGTTGTTCAAGATCATCCATCCAAAATTCTAGAAGGTGCCTCCAAGTTTTTGATTGATTATCGGGGTGTTCATGTGCATGCTATATCTCTGGAGATCCTCAAGGAAAAGACCGGAATAGCTAGGTCTTTTACCAATGTTATAATCCTAAAGATACTGATAGTCTCCTTTGTTATAAGGTTATAGTTTGTGATTATCATCAATAAAATTTCTATCTTTTTATCCAAAAAAAAAATGATTGAATCTCAATTTAACACAACAACTAAAACAGAATATCTCTAATCACAGATTTATTATTCTCAAGATTAGGGATGGCAATTTTGCACCGATCCGACCCGACCCGCGTCGCCCCGCCCCGTTGATGTGACGGGGCGGTTACGGGTTACACAATTTGCCCCGATACCCGGGGCGGGGCGGTCATGGATTTTGGCTGACCCGCCCCGCCCCGCCCCGCCCCGATTATATTTACAAAATTACCCTTAAGTTTTCAACATATATATAAACCCATTTTTCTACCTTCTTCTCTCTCACTTCTCACTTTTTTTCTCTCAGCCCAGCCTCCCTCACCCCTCACCTTGTCACACACGCTGCCGCCAGCCTCTCACACAGCCCCTCACGCCGCAGCCTCTCTCTCCATCAGAGTATCTTTCTCCCTCTCTCTCTCTCTCTCTATACTTCCATCACAGACCCTGCAACGTTTGTTTTGTTTTAACAAATCCTTTTATTCATTTTTTTTTTTTGTTTTGTCCTTATCTAATGCTCAGATATCACAAACACATGCAGATGCACACACAAAATTTCCAGATTTTGATAAAGCCGATTTGGGTGTTTTTTCTTTTTTGGGATCTCTTACACTCAAATGGCATAAACCACGGAACAAACTACAAAATATTAAAAATGAAAATGAAAAATCACAGAACCTTGAGCTTCTCTGCTAATTTTCTTCTTCACCCCTCCTCCTCTTTCTTTCTTCTTCTTCTTTTCTTGTTTTGTCTACCAGCCTCTGCCTCTTCTTTTCTTGTTTTGTGTGCCATCTTTTCACCTTTTCAGCTTTTCTTTAATTTTTCTTCTCTTTTTCCTTTTCTTTTTGACTTATGTGCTGCTGCCCTTTCAAATAAAAAAAAAGTGCTGCTGCCCTTGCACGTGATTTGCTATTTTCCTCTTAAATTTTTAAGTTTCAACTATTCATTCCTTTTCTTTTTGAACTTTGGCGACGTGTCTTTTAGTTTTTTTATTATTAGTATTATTAAGTGGTATGATACTTGTATATTATTTCTTTAGGTTTTATATTATTATTATTTATTATTTAAATACAAGTGTTTATTATTATTTCACATTTGCTTTTTGCTTTTGGATGGAGTTTCTGTGAAGTTGTCTTTGAATTATTTTATATTAAAAGTGATGTCTTATATTATTTTTGAGTTATCGGGTCGGGTCGGGTTAATGCATAATAACCCGATTCTCGGGGCGGGGCGGGGCGGTTCGGGAGTGGGGCAGGAAAAGTTGCCCCGACCACCGGGGCAGGGCGGGGTCGGGTATTGATAGTACCTATGCGGGGCGGGGTCGGGTCACCCATGATCCGGTCCCGATCCGCCCCGTTGCCATCCCTACTCAAGATGAATCTGCCGTCTTAAGAATAAATTAAACTTGAAAATAATAAGGATTTACAAAAGAGTAAGCCAAAATATATATATTATATTATAAATAACTGTTTTTCAGATAAGAACAGTACCTCGAGATGACCTCGGGTCTATAATTTGGACTTTCTGTTCATAATAAAATAAACCAACCAATTTGGGCTTAAATAGTAGTCTCAATCTAATAAATAATTTATTTCAAGCCCAAGTCCATTTGGGTTAAAAATTATTTATAGTACAAACATATACCTATATCAAATTGTATTGTTTTGAAAACGGTGAATCGAATGAAATTAATGAGATTCTCAGATTCATCAAAATAATAAAAAAAAAAAAAAAAACGAAATTAATTAGACAAACAAACTAACATTTTGGGTAGATGGTCTTTTTTTTTTTCTTTTTTGGGAGCTTTCAGTGTTATGAGGTGTACGATTTACTTTTATTTTTTATTTTTATTTTAATTTTTTTTATATATATATATATGATAGAAATTCTAATATAAACTCACACAAATGTATATTTTGAAAATCTCGAGGATCGAACCTATACCTTAATAGAGAGGTGGAGCTTTTTGAAAAAGGGGATTACCATTGGACCAAATACTTAAGTGGCTATTTTTTTATTTTTATAAGTATGAGGTGTACGGTTTATTGTGGGGGTCTGTAACGCTTTTTTAAAAAATGAAAAATATTAAAATTAAGATTAAGATTTACTCTATGTAAATTGCGTTTTAGGTATGTTTCCTTCTCTTTAATTTTTTTTCCCTTCTGGAAACCTTTTACTTTTATGAGGACTCTTACGGGATATCATCTCAATAAAATCCTCTTTTTTTTTCTTTTTCTTTTTTGTATTTTGGATTTTAACGTTTTCTTGTTTTTGGGTTTATCAATTTTTATTTTTATTTTTATAAAACAAATTTGATTAAAGATTTTAACTTTGTAGTTTTATAATTCCATTTTTTTTTTTCATTTAATTTTCTTTTTTTAATATTTCCTTGATTATACATTATATATATATATATATATTTGGGGGGGTTATATCTGGGGTTATATCAGATACGGTGCTTTTTTTTTTTTAGAAGAATTCATAATAGTTTTATTGGATCAAAATAAAGTCATGGTGAGTTACATCACCTATTACAGGTGGAACAGTTTCTAACCATACATCAGTATCTTGACTAACTTTTGCAAGTCTTGCCAGAGCATGTGCTACTTTATTGCCTTCTCTTCTAGTGTGTTTGAAACGGAACCACTGAAGCTGTTCTGCTGTGCATCTGATGTCTTCAATGATGTGACCATACGGGGTGAAACTGAGGTCTTCTTGGTTGATTGCTTTGATAATCTACTCCGAATCTCCTTCTAACTCAATCTTCCAAGTCCCAACTTCAATCGCAAAAGCCACTGCACGTCTGGCAGCGAGGGCTTCTACCATCACCACTGGTCCTGGAAAACGGATTTTCTGGGCTAGAGAAGTGATGACCAGGCCGTTTGAGTCTCTGATAATAACGCCCAACCCTGCTTCATGGGAATCCTGGAAAACAGCTCCGTCAAAATTTGCTTTGTAGAGACCCAAGGGAGGAGGTGACCATGGGATTGCTGGGCTTGGGGTCTTGTGGGTCTCAGCAGGAGTATTCTCCGCTAGGAATTCGAGCCACAACTCAATTGCTCGGGAGTGGGTATCTTCAGGGAGTGAGGTGTATGGGGTGAGTCGAAATTTATTTCGTTCATGCCAGAGAGACCAAGCAATGGTAGCAAATCTACCTGTTACCTCATCTGGTTCATCCATGAGAATTTTTGTGGCCAGGTCGCCGAAGGTTCCCTGGTTCCCTTTAAATCTATGAGACCAGTCTTCACGATCCCAGACTTGGGTATTAACCCCACAATGCCAAATAGCGTGACTTGTGTCTTCCACTTCTTCCTCGCATCGCTCACACCAGGCGTTGCGAAGGACTTTACGCTTCCAAAGGTTGAGTTTGGTGGGCAGAGATTCTGAGCATGCTCTCCAAAGGAAGTTTTTGACTTTTGGAGGGAGGCGAAGAGACCAAACCTTCTTCCATAAAGCTTTCTGGGCCTCACCGTTGGAGGATGAGGGCCTTAAACTTGATTCTTCCTGCCGGAGAAGATGGTATGCACTTCTGACCGAGTAAATTCCATCCCGAGTATGAGGCCAAATAATAACATCAGGGCCCGGATTATTACTCAGCGGAATGCTCTGAATAGCTTCAGTATCATACGGGAAGAAGAGTTGCTCTAGAAGGGGAGTGTTCCACATTCTGTTCTGGGAGTTGATTAACTGGGAAACTTTTGAATCAGGAGGAAGGCTCGAGCATGGGGATATGATTTTTCTGTGCCCCTGATCTGGTAACCAGTTATCATGCCAAATGTGAGTTGAGTTGCCATCCCCTATACGCCACACCATTCCTTTTTTGATCACATGAGCAGCTCGGCGAATACTGGTCCAGGCATATGAACCTCTGATTGAGTCCTTTGAGTCCAATACATTGCCACATGGGAAGAATTTTGCGCTGAACACAGCATAGAACAGGGTGTTTTTGTTATGTAGAAGCCTCCAGACTTGCTTAGCTAGCAGAGCATCATTAAACTTCTGTAAGTCTCTGAATCCTAGACCCCCTTCAGATTTTGATTTACACAACCTTTCCCAGGAAAGCCAATGGATCTTTTGTTTTTTTTTCATGGTGGCCCCACCAGAAATTCCGCATATACTTCTCCAGATCATTGCAAAGGGTGGAAGGAAGTTTGAAACAGCTCATCGAATAAGCAGGGATTGCTTGAACCACGGCCTTTCTGAGGATCTCTCGACCCGATTGAGAGAGGAGAGTTTCCTTCCATCCCTTCAATTTGCTCCACACTCTCTCCTTAATCTGAGAGAAACATATCTTCTTTTGTCTTCCTATAAATGATGGTAGTCCCAGGTATTTCTCATAGGATCGGATAGCAGGTACATTTAATTGGAGCTTGATGGCTTCTTGGGCTGATTGTGAGG
This sequence comes from Fagus crenata, assembly GCA_014362285.1. NCBI lineage: Eukaryota > Viridiplantae > Streptophyta > Magnoliopsida > Fagales > Fagaceae > Fagus > Fagus crenata. Next base: position 5,374 of record BKZX01025817.1, on the reverse strand, counting down.
TATTCTTGCTGAAATACAGGGTAGTCTTCTCTCTGTTCAGTTGTTGCCCTGATGCAGCTTCATAGAGGGATAAAATGTCCTGGATGTTTTGGCATTCTGCTCGAGTTGCTCTGCAGAAGAGAAGACTGTCGTCTGCAAAAAATAAGTGAGTGATTTTGGGACCGTTTCTGCAGAGAGAGACCCCTGAGATTGCACCATCTATTTGAGCCTTTTTTAAAAGGTAGTGGAGCCCTTCTGCACACAGGATAAACAAATAGGGTGATAGAGGGTCACCTTGACGGATACCTCTTGTGGGGGTGAAATTTCCGTGGGGAATACCATTTATAAGGATAGAGTAAGACACTGTGCTTATACATTCTAAGATGAGGTCTATGAATTTTTTATTAAAACCCATCTTACCCATAATAGAAGCTAGGAATGCCCATTCTACACGATCGTAGGCTTTGCTCATATCGAGTTTTAAAGCCATGTGTCCCTGTCTTCCGTATCTAGTGGATTGCATGTGGTGAAGAGTTTCAAATGCCACTAGAATGTTATCCGTAATCAACCGCCCGGGGACAAAAGCACTTTGAGTTTCCGATATCATGTGGGGGAGAATCACTTTGAGACGGTTTGCTATCACTTTGGAAATGATCTTGTAGAGCACATTGCAGAGGCTTATTGGCCTGTACTCCGAGACTTTTTCCGGATTCTTCACTTTTGGGATCAAAGTGATATTGGTGTGGTTGATGGAGCGAACCAGTTTTCCAGAATTGAGAGAGGATAGCACCCCACGGACAACATCCTCACCAATTAAGTGCCAATGGTTCTGGTAGAATACAGGTGGTAATCCGTCAGGGCCTGGGGCTGTTAGAGGGGCCATTTGTCTCAGAGCTGATTCAACTTCAGTGGCTGTGTAAGGTCTGGAGAGAGCTTCATTCATGCTGTCTGTGATCAATTGAGGATGGGTTGGAGGATAGAAAGATGTTTTGGAAATAGGAGATGAGTAAGGTTTGTACCTGGTCCGGGTCCGTTTTCCACTCCCCGTCAGAGTCTCGAAGGCCCACTATGGAGTTTCTTCTCTGTCTGTGTGTAGCTCTGCTATGGAAAAAGTTTGTGTTTCTGTCTCCCTGCTTAAGCCACTGAGATCGAGAGCGTTGTCGCCACATACGCTCTTCTTTTGCGAGTAATACACTTACCTCAGCCCGAAGAGAAGGAATCAGGTCCAAGGACTGCCCCTGCATTGAATTTTCTTCAGCAACCTTAAGCTCTTCACGTTTTTCCTAGAGTTGTTTACGCACACTACCAAAATGGGATTTGCTCCAAGATTTCAATTTATTTCGGCACTGGTTGAGTTTTGTTATAACTTGATACATGCTGTTACCATTTGATGGGGTTTGCCAGGCATTGGTAATAGTTTCGGCACAGCCTGTGTCACTCATCCATATTTCTTCAAAGCGGAAAGGCTTGGCAACTAACCGATTATGAGCGACTGTAGGAGAAAGCCACAAAGGCTTATGATCTGAACCCGAATAGTCCAAGTGATAAACTCGGGCTTGGGGAAAGCGAGAGAGCCATGCCGACGAAGCTTCCATCCGGTCTAGTCGCTCCCAAACGGTTGCACCCGAGAACCTATTATTGCACCAAGTAAATGGAGCCCCAATGTATCCCAAATCCAAAAATCCACAGTCATCTAGGGCCTCTCGAAAGGTTAGCATCTGAGACTCAGGCTTTGAGATTGCCCCCTGTTTCTCTTCTAATCGCACTATCTCATTGAAGTCACCGCCACAACACCAAGGAAGATCAGATTGCCCATGTAAATAACGGAGAAGATTCCAAGATACCTCACGCCGATGGGTCTCAGGAGCTCCATAGAAAGCTGTAAAACGCCACGGTACACCCGAGGCTGCATCAACAATGGTATCAATGTGAGAATATGAGTAACTTGTGATTTGTAAGTCCAGAGCCTGTTTCCAGAATAAAGCCAGTCCTCCCCCTTTGTTGCGACAGGGAACAACCAGCTTGTTTGAGAAATGTAGTTGCACACGAATGAGTTCTAGTTGAGGTTCATCCACCCATGTCTCTATTAGACACAGCGTGGAGGGATCTTTTTCCCGCACCATCCATGCGAGTTCTTGAACTGTGCATGGGTTCCCAAGCCCACAACAGTTCCAGACTATGCAGTTCATTGTGTGCGGCGGGGCTGGTGACCAGCCGCTGCCGATGTAAAGGTGTTGCCATCATCCACGCAGAATACTTCATGCCGCTTTCTTCTTGCCTCCTCTGTTACTTCAATAGGGCTCACTGCTCTCTTAGCAGGTAATATTATTTCTGGGCTCAAAATGGTTTGCTGTTGACGTGGAATTCTCTTCCACACGGGATGGGTTTGGGTTTGTTTTGGTGGGGAGGATGTGTTTGAGATATCCCTAAAGGGGACTCGGGTGGGTTCTTTTGGTGGGTTGGGGTCTTTGATGGAATTGGTTTGGGCTGGGTCGGGGTTGGTGGGTTTTTGGGGTTGGTGGAAAGTAACAGCGTTGGTAGGTTCTCCGTTAATCATGAAAATATTTTCCATGCATGCACTATGGCATAAATTGAGGGCTCTATCAATTTCACGTAGATTCTCATCGAAATTTTGGGCATTTATTGACGAGATTCTTGGGTCAACCAAATCAAAATCCTGATTTTCCTCGGTTTCCATATCCGAGTTTTCAGTCCCAGACGGTTTCCTCATTGGCATCCTCACCGTCGGAGAATCCTGAGTGTCTTTGTCAGGCGGGGGTGGACGCTGGAAAGGATTCCGACGTCCCTCCACCGTGACCCAGCTTTTCCGGTGAGATTTTTCCAACTCCGCTCATAGCCATGGACCGAATTTAGCCTGATCAGGAGAACCAGTATAGGGGCGCTTCATATTCTCTGAGCAATCCTTGTCCCCATGGCTGAGGAGTCCACATTGGTAGCAGAAATTGGGGAGTTTTTCATACTTGAAAGAGACCCACCCCGATCTGTCTTTTCCCAATTTTACACGGCGACCTCGGCACAAAGGTTGGGTAATGTCTAAACGGACTTTAATTCTGGGTTTGTTCTCACCGCTCCTCTCTTCTTCCTCAGAGGTGTATGGGATCACCTGGCCTATGAGAGAGCCCATATCCATTGCCACCTCACGGGATAGGCGGCGAATGGGGAGCCCATGCATTTGAACCCAGATGGGGACACTGGAAAACATGATTGTCTCCACCGCTGCATCTTCTTCTACTCTTTTGAAAAGGATAACGTATTTGTCGTAGGTCCATGGCTCGTTTGCCAGTACCCTTTCCAAATCCGATTCTGCATTAAAATTAAAGAGAAGGGTGTTTTCACCCATATCTTTAACAGAAAAGCCTTTATCTGCTCTCCACAATGGCTTGAAGGTTCTGGCCACTGCTTCTACATTCACAACTCTTCTAGTGATGAACTTTGCAGCGAGGAAAAAGCCTGGTTCTTCCTCACATTGTTCTAGATTGTACTCACACTCTTCCTTATCATTCAACGAAAAATTCTTCCATAGGTTATCAATAGATTCCATGGCACCACCGTCCTACCAAAAGGAAAACCTTCTGAAGGGAACACACTATTGTACTAGGACAAACGACAAATTCTACTGGCGGCTAGGGTTTGAAGTGTCTCCCCCTAGAACCAGAGAAACTCCTATTATGTAAATAACTATCTCTTTAAAAATATACGGTGCTTTTATTTACAAAGTAATTGTTACTTTTTTTTTTTTTTAAGTGTAATTTAATTAATATAATAAATAAAGTAATATATAATTAAAGAACTTGGTATTAATGAAGAAGTACAACACGCATGCTTAAATACGTTTTGAACAAATTAAGGAAAACAAAACTACTTTGTTTTGGAACCTTGACTTATGTTTTATTTTTATTTTCCTTATTGGGAGCTTTCAAGTATTTTGAGGACTCTTACGAGTTATCAATAAATTCTGTTTTAGGTATAGTTAAGGCTATTATTTTTTTTTTTGTTTTGTTCTTTTTCGAGGACTTTTAATGTTCTAAGGA
>BKZX01025815.1:0-25313 GCA_014362285.1 Fagus crenata | reverse complement strand
CAGGGTGCATGTGGTCAATTATATGACCTACAAATTCATGTAAAAACTAATAATGATATTATTGTCTTCATTTTTTACTTTATATATGCCCTTCTTCCAGAATTAATTGTGAATCATATGTTTTTTTTTTTGGTTTCCTTCTAAACGCTCACCCAAAATTTTTAAAAAAGGAAGTAAAAAGAAGTCATGGCTATGAGTGGTGGCCTTGGTTTTGTTGACCTAGATGTGTCATGAGATCGTCTATTGGAATTTTTCTTCTGTATTTGAAAAAGAAATGCTTTGGATGCAGGGCTTCGTTACAAAAGAGAGGAAAGAACTTGATCCTTCAGCAGCACCATTTGCTAAAGACCTAAGAGAGATTGAGGGACTTATGGAGGGAGATGGTGTAGTTGAAGTGGTAAATTTTACAGGATTTCTTAGGCTTGTATGATCACTTTTGGAGATTCATGGGTTATAATCCCATGCGATTCACATATATGCATCTTATGAACTGGTTATTTATTACTATAGGGCTTTATTTATGCATGTGATGATCACCAACAGGTGGTCTGTTGGTTTTTCTTGACATATAAGCAGAGATATAGACCCATTACTCAAGTTTAAATTCAGTCCTGGCTCTTAGTTTCAAAGTCCTAAATGTCTCCTTCCTCATTAAGTGACTTGATGAACTCTCTACTGATCTGGACAATATTCAGTTTCTTTCTAGAATTTATGAGATGTCAGACCTTTGACCAGCCCACATTCTCAACACCTGAAAAGAATTCACTCTACCATAGACTTGATGAACTATCTACTGGGAACCTCCTAAGCTCTTTGTTAAATATTGTCCTATTTCCCTACAACATTGACAAAATATTGGTGCACTACCACTAACGATATATTATTTCTGGACTTCTTAACCTCAAGTAAGTACACATACACATGAACTCAAAACAAATATTTGTATTTCGTTATGGTATTTATTTCTAAACTCCATATCAAAGAAGACCGCAGGTATCCACTCATCAATGTAATGGTATGGAAGACAACAATATGACCTACCACCAACCTGAACCCCAAACGCATATTGACATGAAATACAGAATAGTTAATGTGATAGCATTGGATTAAACATCATAAAAACTGTCAGAGATACGGACACTTCAAACTTAAGTGTGGTGATGCCTCTTCTAGAACATTTACCTTAGGTAAACATAAACACAAAATGTTTTCCAATCTGTCAGAATAAATGATAGGGATGATGATGCATGTGATGCAGTGGCTAAGACAATGTTTAATCAATGCTAAGCTTTGTGTTGTTCACTTTATTTCTTTGGTCTGATATCACACATATACAAAATTTCTTTTGCTATAGATCAGTTTCATGAAAATTGTATATATAGTCTCACGCAAGTATTTAAACAATTAATAAAAAATGGTTAACATGAAGCGAAAACTGGACTTTCTTACCGACTATCTCTCTTTTTTTGGCAAATTGATTCAATATTCCCTGTGATCTGTCCTGCAAAACACAAACGTGTGACTCATACAATGAGATTGTCCCTTCCAAGCTCCCAAAACATCCAATCTGCACTATTATGAAGTTGAGAGAGTTAATTATGTCAACACTAGTTGCACTACCCGTGATCAGAAGGTCCAAAATCCTACCAACTAATGAATCAAAGTCATATGTCACTTGGCAGAAGATCAAAATACTGCTTTTTAAGTTTTATTTTAGAGCATATTGAAGGTCGTTCTTATCCTTACAAAGTCTACACCCAAACCTAGCTCCAAGCCCGAACCAAAAAGAAGAGAGATGCGTTGGTTGCAAGGAACCCACCTCTAAAAAATGAATATGAACAGAATGACTGCAAAGGGAAAAAGATTCATCTATTTTGCTTCAGTGCATCTTACAATCATGTCATTATGTAATTTAAGGACATGGTCATTTTGACCACATCAAAGTGCAAATAATTTCCATGTCAACTAAGTGCAGTCAAGTACAGCCAGCAAAGGCATTGGGCTCATTTCATATCCAATTCACCAACTGCTAATTCAAACCTGACGCCCAGACAGTGTAGACTATTGACAAAGCAACCCAAAATAGGACCATAGAAAGAAATCCAACTATTTCCATTCCCTTTCTCATGATCTTAAGAGACAAACATTATTCCTCTCAATAGCACAATGCCAATACAACAATATATGAAACATATTATGAAAAGCCTAGTGGTAGTGGATGGAGATGGAAACGTAAAACAGGAAAACAAAAGGAAAAAGAAATCTGAAGAAAAAGAAAGATTTTTCTAACCTTTGAAATTGCTTCAGTAACTCTGCTTGTCACTGTTATTGCTTCGCCAGGGAAAAAACAGAAAGTTGAAATGAACAATAAAGTAATGACAATTTAAGAAAATATGATAACTACCTTGGAAAAGCCAAACGTTGTTACTGGTAAAACATGGAAATGAGTTTACAAACTGATGTGGCATATTAACCCAAAGCAATTAAAACACCCCATTGGTATGTCAGCATTATTCTAACAAAATCATTAAAATAAAATATTCTAACATGTTTGCCGAGTGAAACGCTCCTAGGCGGAAAAATTCGATCGTTGGATCAGACGGCTGTGATCGATGCTGTTGTGGATGCGAAAGCTTTGAGGGGACCCACCGCGGATGTGGTTGGGTGTGGAGAGGGATCGAAACGACGGCGAAGAAGGTGGCGCTGCCATTCGATCGTTGGATCAGACAGCTGTGATCGATGCTGTTGTGGATGTGGAAGCTTTGAGGGGACCCACTGCGGATGTGGTTGGGAGTGGAGAAGGATCAAAACGACGGCGTAGAAGGTGGCGCTGCCATGTTCAGCAAATCAGATAATGATGATGTTATCGGCGCAGGGGTGGTGGGATTGGTGGTAGTGGTGCCCACCTGAACCACGGTGGTGGATGGCATGAAAACGAACGGTTCTGGGGAGGGCCGGCGCTGGGTTCAAGGTTTTTTTTTTAATTGTAATTATTTTTTAAAATTAATGCTGACTAATTAATTTGGTATTTTAATTGTTGATATTGCAATAGTGCCACATCAGTTTTTAAGACACTTGGCAAAACCTCAGTTAAAGGTTTCTGCTTTTATATATAACTAGCGTATAACCCGCACAAAGCGCGGGATAATTTATATGTAAAGTATTTAAAATTCAGCATAAAATGGTAGTGGAGAATCATTTAAACATCTATTGCCTCATTGTTCTATTGCTAAAGAATTGTTTTTGGGATTCAATGAGTGATGCCTTTGAAGGTTATTGAGTGTTTCCTCGGAAGGGTTTGTATAGATGACATAGTAATGGACCAAGAATGCCACTCCTCTAGGATATACTTATTTAATATGAATAACAAAAATACTAAAATATGTTTATTTGTAGGTATAATAGCTAAATTTATAATGAAATTTAATGTACTATATTTTGTATATAAATTACTATTATTTAAACCATTGAAATATATTTGAAAAAAATTACATCAAGTCAAATGTATAATGATTAACTACAATAAACACATAGAAAAAGTTTATATGAAAATACAAATATAGGCTAGTAGGAAAAAGTTGAAGTATCAATATCTTTAGTTAGCCATTAATTGTTTTCCAGCTGCATTTGCCATTAACCTGAATTCAAATTTTAAAATATATTAGTTTTGTATTATTAATTAGAACTTCAAAAACATATATTTTTTTATTGGTAACATACAAATGAAAAATATGATTGATGTAGAATTTATAAGTACATATCTTGTGATTGTTTTGCATAACTTTTTGTACCTTAAATGGTCTATGTCAGTTTGTGACTTTAAGAACTGCCATTTAGCATCTAAATTTAAAATTAATTGTCTCATGAAAGTACATGTAGAAATAGATTAGTAATAATTTAATACCTGTGTTATCACCATATCGTTTAATCCTTTTTTTTTCTTGTCTTTATTCTCATGGACGTTTGAACTGTCAATTGAAGAAGAACAAAATAGTTGGACACTAATAACTCTAGCTTGAGCTTGGTAAGTGTTGGGTTTCAGTTTGAGAGGTGAGCTTGAGCTTGAGCTTGGTGTTTAAGGGTTTGTTTTTGTGTGTTAGTTAGTTTGGGTTTGGCTAATGTGCACCTTCTTTTCTTTCTATTTTTTTTTTTTTCCTTTTCTAAATAGAATAATTCGTTGTAGAGAGTAGAGACAACAACCCAAAATATCAGCAAGTACACTTATCTCCCAAAAACAAAAACAAAAAAAAAAAACAACAGTTGTCCTCCAATAATGTAACTGGTATAGAATCAGCAAGCCAGTCATTAAAAATCACATATGAGCAAACTGGAATAAAAAAAATGAAGTAATATTATAATATAGAAGCAATAGCTTATCCATCTATTGACCATTTGTTTGAAAATATATATAAATACGAAAAGAGAAGTAGGCGGGAAAGAAATAGGCAAACATTGTAAATTGCAAAAGAATTAAACACTAAAATAGAGACAAAAATCTTAGTGTACTACTTCACTATGAAGTATAATATTACAAAACACAATTTGAAGAGCAAATGAGCTCAAAATATTATCAAAATGGCTAAACACTTGACATTTAGATATAGACATTATATATAGAATATGACTACCATTGTGGCATAAGACTAAGGAAGTAGCTGTTATGAAGTGCATCTAAAAATAAAATAGGGAAAACATAGCACAAAGGCTTTGATACTCTCTATATGACCTCACTTGTGGTGTTAGAAACTGGATGATTTAAAAGAAACATGATTGCTCATTGAGTTGTCTACCAAGATAACCTCCAAGCAATCAAGAAGCTCCTTACTTTCTTTGCCTTCTTAATGTTTGTCACATTTTTATACCTACAATTCACATGAAATCCCAACTTAGTTTCATAACTAAATATTTTTATTTAATATTTGAGAAGCTATTTATAATTAACAATTATAATCAAAATCAAAATCAATATATATATATATATATCACCATTACAAAAATTTTGGTTAAAAATGTACCTACATGTTAATTGAGTTCCAGCTCGACACCCATTAAAATTATTGTAGAACATATACTAATATAGGAAAAACATTCACGAAGTAGATGCATCAAAATTTTACCTTTAGCATGCCTTGCTATTAAAGTTACTGGCTTAAATCTCATGTCTACATTCTCTATGCTTTCCATATTTGCTTGATAGAATACTCTTCATCATCCCAATATCAATTTGTTTGTACTTGACTTAAAGGATAGTTTTCCCCTACATTAATTAGTACAATTTCCGTTTTTCATCAAAGCTATTATTTATGAGGCCAAAGCAGGAGAGACTCAGATTACCATCATGTCAAGTATGAATGCATTGTAAGGTGTAAAGTACAGAAAGCAAGCAAACTCTTTACAAAAAAAGGCAAAAAAGTATTGAGGAATATTACCTGATCAAACAATAGTCTAAGCATTAAGCTCATGATTTAATGCCTTACCTTTACTGCTGCAATAATCCAAAGCTTGCACCAAATACTGAGCCACCATCAACCTCAGTCCCCATTTAATGGGTTGGGTTTGTTCCCCTAAATCAGATTTAACAAATTCAAATTAGAGAGAAGTAATGTGTCAACTCATTGAAGTGAAGACACATACTAATCACATGTTCTTCTTCACATTCTATTTGGTTGCTAAAAACATCCAAGCAAAAGTCCCAAAAAAAAAAAAAAAATCAATTCCACAACAACTAATAAATTTGTTTGTAGAAATCATTCCATTTTTCAAGACAACAAACCAAACTCAAAATTCCACATTGCGAATTTGTCACCCTTCTTTTCCCAGGAACAAATCAAATGGTGGAAAAAACACATTCCACATAAAGCGCACACACACATAAAGAGATCTGTTCAAAACTAAATCATCGACATTGAAAGTAAACTCATATAGACTCCTAAAATTTTTATGAATCAATTAATGACCAAAATAATAAAATTGAAATATTAGTAGAGAATGATTAAATCGAAAGGGATACAATCACAACCATAAGTCTGTTAATTTGAAAATTAATTTCTCACACAATTAATTCATGGTCATGGAGATCCATCAACGTATCTTCAATTTCATACTCTTTGACAGTTATAAATAATCATCATCACAATCAAAAGCTGGTAATTACTGGAGCTTATAACATTTTTACGTAAGGGTTATCTGGAATAATGAAATGTTTGATAGTTAAACCTCAAAGAACATCCTATATATTCACATATGTGTTATGTGCAGTGAAAATGCACACATAGCACATGTTAAGAAATACGAAATTAATCCACTTCATATTGAAGACAGAGAATGGCCTACTCAAAAGCCTGAATTAAGTTCAAGTGCATGTACTGAACGAAATTTTGCAAATTTCAAAAGGCAATGACTTCAAATTGTTCAGATGTATACAATTAGTTTAAAACTGCATTAAGGCTTATAAAATTGAAAGTTTGAGTGCTAATTAAGTGACAGTGGCTCAAATTGGCTTAAATTTCCTTAGGTTATAAACTGCGAAAGTATTCATAATTTTATTCTATATATGATCAACAAACCATAGAGAATATAATATTCATATCAACCAGGCAAAGAAAAATCTATACATTTAACATATTAATTCTGCATGTGAACATACTATTGCTTGAGAAATATAGAATGTGCCTTAAGATCCATTTTAAAATGGCGTTACCTCAGATTGGAGCAGCAGGCCTTCGACACTAAACAGAACAAATGAAACAGAGAAACAAAGCGAGGAAATCAAAAGTAATCAGATATTTTTTAGAAAGCAACACTTGAGCATGTTAATCAATATCAAATTGGGGAAACCCATAAACGAAAACCAAATACCTGAAACCTTATATGGTGGGTAATTCAACCCCTTTCTTTTCTTTTGTCTCATCCATCTCCATGCGATTCCGAGTTGCTTTCAAAACCGCTTGATCCTTTTTTCATCCGGGTGAGGAAGGAATGGGCAAGAGAACGATTTGATCAGTTCTAACTGCAATACGTTAACACAAAGGATTATGCTTCAGTGTAAATCTACAAAATAAAAAAATTGCAGATTCAATTCCAAACATCCATGATTTCTCTGCCGTAGCGATACCCATCCAAGATATGGATTTGAAGAAAAAAGAAAACCATCATCCAACTCTAGTCAGAAACCCCAATTTCCAAAATAACATCCAATTACCAAAATAACATCATCAGTTGTATCTCCTGCTGCCCCTAGTACGAAGCCTATCCCCAAAACCACACAGATCAAACCAAATCTCTTTCTCAAACACACACACACACGTTATCAATTTCGAAATTGGAAAGCAAAACTCATCATAATTTCAGCGAGAAAAGCCGAGAGATCGTCGGCGTCAATCTTAGCAGCCGCATCGGAGACAGTAACCTTCGGTTTCTTCGGCTTCTTCGCCTTAACTTTCTTCGACTCCTCCGCCTTCCCATTCTCCGCCACACGGTCTCCCTCACCATTGCTGCTATCGTTGTCGTCGTTTATACGGTGCTTCGATCTGGACACAACGTTGGAATCTACAGCAGCGGATCTCTGAGCCTCGAGAATTAAGGTTGAGGGAAAATAAAAAAATAAAAAAACCGTTGAGAGCGTCGAAAAGAACATCAAACGTTCTGTGAGGGAAAAACAAAAAACCAAACTGAACGTATAGGAAGAGGGGGTGACATATACTAATTGGAGCCACCAATGAATAGAGATGCCACATCAGTGCCATATCAATTAATAGAGATGCCACTTGTCATTATGTGAGGCACTCTTGATTTCAACACCAATGTCTTCTGCTATTATATATTATATAGATATTGATTGATTATTATGGTTTATTTTATATATCTTTGCCTCTTTGGCCTATTTTTAATAGAGATTTGAATAAATTATAAAATTTAAAAAAATGAAGTTTAAAAGGTTGTAGTTAATAAATCAAATGAGCTATATTTTAAGACTTACCAAACACATAATGGACCAAAAGGACTTTATTAAGACTTTGAATTATTATTTTTCAAAGAAAAAAAACTTTGAATTATTACTTTGTAACCTTTGAGGAAATTTCTGTCAATGTTGTATATAGAAAGGAGAAAAAAAGATATGTATTTCACATAGTTCTTCCCTACATGTGATTTTCAAAGAAAAGTCATTGAAGTACAACCATGAGACATATTTACCCTTGAAGTACAACCATGAGAAAATAAGTGTAATTCAAAGAATAGTCATTCTGATTGCTCAAATATCTGATAAATTGGCTTGGGTTGCAAATAATAATGAGGAGTTTTTGTTATAAAAAATAAATAAATAAATAAATAAAAATGAGGAGTTTTTTTTTTTTGTCAAGTCAGCATATTGGGTAAGCCAATCCAATAGATTCAACATTTAAGAGACGGGACTTTGGAAGAATATTTGGAAGCTTAGGATTCATGAACAATTTAAAACGTTTATAGTCTTGCCGACCAGAACTAGAATTCAGGGCCTTTGGTGGCCTCTCAACAACAATCAGTGTGAGAGGGCTATTATATTATGTGTAGTTATATGGTGAAAATAACATGTACATTCTTGAATCTTCTTGATGGGTAATTCTACAGTACCCATGTGGGTACCGTACCTCTAATAGATAAAATCTCACATTAATGATATTTGTTACTAGCTCAATTTGAGATACGGTGGCATCCGACAAGACTGGTTCCTTCTAAACCAAAAAAGCGAAATGGAGTTGAAAGTTGGTTATATTATGATCAAAATGACAATGACATGTTATTTGAGCAATTTTGTAATTAAGGATTAATGTGAATTAGAAGACTCTAACAATTATTGATGTTAAAGACTGAGAATCTGTGTATTGTATTATGTATTTAATATAGTACAAGAAAGAGTCTTTATATAGGCAGAGGTGTGAGTATTGCACAAGTAATAAGAGTGCTATATAAGACAATGTATTGGGCTTAAGACCCATTGGGCTTATATTCTAATATTCCCCCTCAAACTTATGTTGGGTGAAGAGACACCAACTTAAGTTTGGAAATAAAATCACGGAAATGGCCTGGAGGCATAGGTTTGGTAAATATGTCGGCTTCAAAATAAGCCTGGAGAGTAAGTGACGACTGAGATGAGAAGTGAAGTCCATGAAACAAGGTGTCTTTCAAATACCGAAGAATCCTAAGTACAGCAGCATAATGGAGAAACCACGGTGCAGCCATGAACTGGCTAACAATGTAAACAGCATAGGAGATGTCCAGTCGAGTGATAGTGAGGTAAACAAGACTTCCAACTAGCTGTCTGTAGAGGGTAGTATTAGGAAGTGGTTCTCCACCATGAGTATTCAGGCGATTGTTGTATTCGATGGATGTGTTGACTATCTTTCTGTTTGTGATTCCAACTCGGGAGATAAGATCAGATGTGTACTTGGCTTGAGTGAGATAGTAACCTTCAGAGGATGAAGAGACTTCAAGACCAAGAAAATAACTTAGGGGACCTAGATCCTAGATGCCCTGCACATCATCACCAATGATAATCATGTTATCTACATACAGTAAGAGAAGGGTAATACCATGATTTGAGCGTCGGAAGAATAAAGCTGAATCATATGAACTAGTTGAAAAACTATGTTGAGAAATGGTAGAGCTGAACTTGGCAAACCAAGCTCGTGGAGCTTGCTTAAGACCATATAGTGCCTGACGTAAGCGACACACTTTGTGAGAAAAGCCTGGAGGATAAGAGAAACCAGGAGGGAGCTGCATGTAGACTTCGTCAGTTAGTTCTCCATTAAAAAAGACATTCTTCACATCCATCTAAAAAAGTGGCCAATGTCGGGAAGCAAAAACTGCGATGAGTGTACGAATAGAGAAAAGGTGAGCCACCGGGACAAATGTCTCCTCATAGTCAATTCCATACTCTTGAGTGAATCCCTTGGTAACGAGACGAGCCTTGTAGAGATCAACAGTGCCATCGAATTGAGTCTTGATCTTGTACACCCACTTACAACCAATAACAGATTTACCAACTGGCAAATCAACCAAATCCCAAGTACCTATCTTAAGCAATGCATCAAATTCTTCTTTCATATCTTGCTGTCATAAAGGGTTATAGGAGGCCTCACGAAAGGTGTGAGGTTCATGTAAGGTGGCAAAGGCAGAAAAGTGGTGAAAGTCACGAAGATGAGAGGGAAGAGTACTTACCCGATGAAAGCGACGGGGCTCAGAAGCAGTAGTGTTGACAGGATTCGCAGTAGGGGTAGAGAGAAGAGACTCGTCGAAAGTAGAATCAGCTGTAGGAGACTCGTTGAAGGTGGGATCAGTTGGAGAGGACTCGTCGGAGATAGGATTAACTGACTCAACAAAAGTGGAAGGAATCTTAGGGAAGAGATCAGGTAGAGGATCATCCTGAGAATCAGAATTACCCTTAGAAAATGAAGGTAAGGAATGGAACATCTTGTGTTCCCAAAATATCACATGCCAGAAGACTCGAAGACGCTTGGCAACTGGATCATAACACAATACCCCTTTTCTTTAAGGCCATACCAAGAAAACAACATAGTTGGGAGCGGGGTTGAAGTTTAGTGCACTCACGTGGTTGAAGAATAAAAAAACAGACACATCCAAAAACGTTGAGTAGACTGTAGTTTGGGGCTGTGTCAAACAACCGTTCATGTGGTGTTTTGTTCTGAATGACAGGTGAAGGACATCGGTTGATGGTGTACACTACAGTGAGGGCAGCTTCACCCCAGAATGAGGCAAGAGTGGAGGCTGCATTGGTGAGAGCCCTAACAGTACCTAGGATGTGACAGAATTTACGTTCAGCTCGGCCATTTTGTTGTGAGGTGCCAGCACACGAGGTATGAAAAATAGTGTCATAGTGTTTAAGAATAGTAAAAAAAATCATTTTTTCTATATTCTCGTGCATTATCAGAGCGAAATACCTTAATAGCTTTAGAATACTAAGTCTAAATCATTTTAGCAAAATCACGATATATGGTGAGAACCTCAGAACGATTTTTCATTAAATAATTCCAAGTGTAACGAGAAAAATCATCTATAAAAATAACAAAATATCTTGACCCCCCACTGTGGGAACAGGAGAGGGCCCCCATACATCTTAATGAATAAGATCAAAAGTTGTAGAAGCAATAGACTCACTATTATTAAAAGGTAAAACATGTTGCTTGCCAAGCTGACATGTGTAGACACCTCATTTTGCCACCTACATTTCAATTATAACGTGCATGGGGTTTTACGGACTAAAAATCCAAAAAACGGACCCTGACACGGAAATCTGTGCACATTTGGGGTTTTCGGTCCCAGTTTGTTCTGGGCATCCGATTGACATAAAAATACATTCACATGAATTGTTAGGTCAACATGATCACAATGACATGACTTGCACTCAATTTGGACTCTGAGCTTTTTGGCACGAAAATTCGTGTATTTCTAGGGTTTCAGCCCGATTTTCCTCGGGACGTCTGATTGACACCAAAATAATTTTAAATGGGTCTTTAGCTCAACACAATCAAAATGACGCATCATGCACTCAAATTGAACCACAAACGAGAAAGTTATCGCTAATCAAAGTTTTAACGCTTCGGGTCCGCAGCTTAAATATGCATGCATACATAGGATTATATCTCACTCATGCATGCCAAAAATACTTTTGAAAGGGCAGAAAAACTGATTTTTCTGCCTATGCACATTCCACAATGCATGGCCAAAAGAGGTAAGTTGAAAAAAGTAAAAAAAAAAGGTTTTAAATAACCCAAAATGCAATGCCAGATGTCACTCTAATTTTTCAAAACAGTGCTGGCCAGCACTCCAATTTTTAAGCTGGAAATCCTTTTTTTAATCTTAGTGCCGGCTGGCACTAGGATTTTAAAACACAGTGCCGACCGGCACTATGTTCCTGGACCACTTTCTGCACAATTTTTGTTTTTTTCCAGCACGTGAAATAGACTTTGCATAGCATTTTCTACCCATTATGACAGCCCATTGGGGGCTGGAAAACACTCCCACCTACCCACATTAACCTAGTCTTGCCTCTCCCTCTATAAATACAACATCAAGCCTCCATACAAGGGGGTTGAAAAGTGTAGAGAAAAATTAGAGAGAAATAGGGAGAGTTTTCAAGAATGCTTTGAGTAGAAAAATTCTTTGAAGCAAACCCTCCTTTTCAAAGTTCTAAAGCTCTTGAAGGTTGAGAAATCTTTTAGATTTAACTCACCCTTCATTATCTTTGAAACCAAGACTTGGAAAATATTTGCACTTAAGCTTTCTTAAACCAAAATTCCTCTCCAAAAGTCTTAAAGGTTTTGAAGGTTGAAAAAATCATTTTGATTTTGTTCACCCTTCATCATCTTTACAACTTAGGTTTGGAATTATTTTTCCACCAACCCACATACTCAAACACTTCTTAGGATTACCCATACAACCCACAAATTGTATACACATCCTTAAAGCCATTGAATCATAAAGCTCACAACCACACAAGTTGTGAAGCACATACTTGATTTTAATTTTGTTTTGCATGCGGGTTAGTTCTCTAATCCTTATGCTTTAATTTTTGTGTGCTTACATTATGCTTTAATTTATTGTTCTTACATTATGTTTTAATTTCTTGTGTTTATATTTACAAGTTCATTATGATTATATGTTTAAGCCTATAACTATAACATGAACATCATATTGCAACCAACATAATAACAACACAGATAATTAAAATTAATTTGTTTGCACAACATACACATACATGCATTGACATTACAACATGCTTGGCCATTTTTAATATAAGAGGACCGATATAAATCAGGCAAAATGGGGTGCCTAATACCTTCCCATTTTGTAACCAAGCCTCCAAACCAAAACTTTGGTTTGCATACATAGTGTCTTATAGCAATATTTGATTTTCTTTTTACATAGATTGTAACTAGGAAATTCATACAATATTATTTTCTTAGATTGTACTCTAGGGGGATTTTATTTATAACATTTACACACTATTTCATTTAGAAATTGTACAAATTCTAAAATGGAATAAAAGGAGATTACATTACTCTTGTCTTTGGAATTTCTTAATTTGTCCTCTAAAATAAAT
This sequence comes from Fagus crenata, assembly GCA_014362285.1. Classification (NCBI taxonomy): domain Eukaryota; kingdom Viridiplantae; phylum Streptophyta; class Magnoliopsida; order Fagales; family Fagaceae; genus Fagus; species Fagus crenata. The sequence continues at coordinate 12,214 of BKZX01025815.1, read as the reverse complement.
TAAGTGGCGACTCCACAAACAACATGTCACATCGACCATCGACCATCAACCTCGAGGGTTGATTAAAACATTAACATTTTCATCCCATCATTTGAGACACGCTACCAATTTATTTCCAAACCGAAACCAAAATCACTTGAAACCAATTTTGGGGTTTTCACTTCGAGTTTGAGAAAAGGGATGAGGTTCTCACAGTGGCAACTCCACTAGGGATATTAGAGGGCTTAACTTCATAAAATATATTAAGCTTAACCAAGCTTTGTCATGTCTTTGCATTTTTGTGATTTATTGCTTTCCATAAAAATTGTTCATGCACCATGTAGTTGCATATGTTGGCAAGTAAATAAATGCATAAAGCCCAGAAGCCCTGGTAGCCTAGTCATGGATCACGGTCTTCATGAGACTCAGGTACCCTTGACAAAGTTACCACCCCATAGCATAGTATCGATTTTGATCCTTTCTTAATCGATACGTTAACGGATAAACCATATCGTTTGAAGCAATGCGATGCTCATGGCATCACAAGTTGGGAGATACAACATCCTAGCTTATGAGTTCCCTCTTTGCCTACCTTCTACCCATGTAGAAAAACCATAGAACTTTTCAATAGGCTTGACCTGACAAAAATATGTTCATGCCTTGTTTGATTATAACATCTCGTTATTTGAATGTTGTTATGTTGTTTGCTATATGATATACTGCTTACACCATTAAAAATGTTCAACACATAAATCAAATGAGTAAACTTTTTTTTACGCTGTAAGGCCCGACACAGCTTTATCAAAATGATCAAATGTTTTCTATGCCATAAGACCCTATAAGGTCCAAACGAATGAACGTTTTTTTTAACATAAGGTCCAACAAGGCCTAGTTATAACAAATGATGTTTTGAAAAATTAAAATGCATGTTTTAAATAATACCTTGAATGGTTAAAATTTAATACACGATGCATTACATTTTTTGAAAAAAAATACATGTTGTAAAACACCTTAAATGGTTAAAATATAACGTATCACATATACATAATTGAAAAATTAAAATGCATAATTTAAATAATACCTTGAGTGGTTAAAATTTAATATACATGATGAATTAAATTTTTTGAAAAAATATATGTTGTAAAACATCTTAAATGGTTGAAATATAACATATGACATATACATATTTGAAAAAAATTAAATGCATGTTTTAAATAATACCTTAAATGGTTAAAATTTAATACACAATATGCATTACATTTTTTGAAAAAATATATGTTGTAAAACAGCTTAAATGGTTAAAATATAACGCATCACATATACATAGTTGAAAAATTAAAATGCATAATTTAAATAATACCTTGAGTGGTTAAAATTTAATACATATGATGCATTGCATTTTTTTGAAAAAAAACACGTTGTAAAACACCTTAAATGGTTGAAATATAACGTATGACATATACACATTTGAAAAAAATTAAATGCATGTTTTAAATAATACCTTAAATGGTTAAAATTTAATACACAATATGCATTACATTTTGTGAAAAAATATACGTTATAAAACATCTTAAATGGTTAAAATATAACGTATTACATATACATAGTTGAAAAATTAAATGTATATTTTAAATAATACCTTAAATGGTTAAAATTTAACACACACTATGCATTATATTTATTAAAAAATTACACGTTGTAAAACACCTTAAATGGTTAAAGTATAATGTATGATATATAAATATTTTAAAAAAATTAAATGCATATTTTAAATAATACCTTAAATGGTTAAAATTTAATATACACTATGCATTATATATTTTTTTAAAATTACACGTTGTAAAACACCTTAAATGGTTAAAGTATAACGTATGACATATACATACTTGAAAAAAAAATTAAATTCATTTTTAATAATACCTTAAATGGTTAAAATTTAATACACACAATGCATTACATTTTTTAAAAAAAAAATACACGTTGTGAAACATCTTAAATGGTTAAAATATAACGTATCACATATACATAGTTGGAAAATTAAAATGCATAATTTAAAGAATACCTTGAGTGGTTAAAATTTAATACACATGATGCATTACATTTTTGAAAAAATACACGTTGTAAAACATCTTAAATGGTTAAAATACAACGTATCACATATTCATAATTGAAAAATTAAAATGCATGTTTTAAATAATATCTAGAGTGGTTAAAATTTAATACACACGATGCATTACATTTTTTGAAAAAATAAACGTTGTAAAACACCTTAAATGGTTAAAGTATAACGTATGACATATACATATTTAAAAAAAATTAAATTAAATGTATATTTTAAATAATACCTTAAATGGTTAAAATTTAACGCACACTATGCATTACATTTTTAAAAAAATCATACGTTGTAAAACACCTTAAATGGTTAAAGTATAATGTATGACATATACATACTTTAAAAAAAAAAAAATTAAATGCATTTTTAATAATACCTTAAATGGTTAAAATTTAATATACACAATACATTATATATATATATATATATATTTTTAAATACACGTTGTAAAACATCTTAAATGATTAAAATATAATAGATCACATATACATAATTGAAAAATTAAAATTTATGTCCTGAATTACACCTTAAGTGGTTGAAATTTAACATACACATAGGATTACATTTTTTAAAAAACAATTTTTTTGAATAACATCTTAAATGGTTAAAGTTTAAATATATCATAAACTACATCTTAATTGATTAAAATTCACCACATTTTTTTTTATAACACCTTAAATGGTTCACATCTTGAATTACATCTTAATTTATTAAAATTCACCACATTTTTTAAATAACACCTTAAATGGTTAAAATTTAAACATATCATGAGTTATATCTTAATTGATTAAAATTCACCACACTTTTTAAAGAACACCTTAAAGGGTTAAAATTTAAATACATCATAAATTACATCTTAATGGATTAAAATTCACCGCATCTTTAAATAACACCTTAACGGTTAAAATTTAAATACATCTTGAATTATATCTTAACGGATCAAAATTTACTACATTTTCAATAAAACGGCTCACATCTTGAATTACATCTTCATGGATTAAAATTCACTACATTTTTTAATAACACCTTAAATGGTTAAAATTTAAACACATATTGAATTACATCTTAATGGATTAATTCACCACATCTTTTAAATAACACCTTAAAGGGTTAACATTTAAATACATCATGAATTGAGTAAAATTCACAACATTTTTTGAATAACACCTCAAATGGTTAAAATTTAAACATATCATGAATTACATCTTAATTGATTAAAATTCACCATATTTTTAATAATACCTTAAATGGTTCACATCATGAATTACATTTTCAACAAATTAAAATTCACATTTTGGATTACACTTTAAACAGTTAAAATTCATCATTTCATTCTACAATGAATAACATCCTTAAAGGATTAAAATTCACATTTTTGAATTACACTTTAACTAGTCAAAATTCGTCAATTTATCATACATTGGGTAATACTCTTAATGGAAAAAAGAATAGAGTAAAAGGAACAGAAAATAAAAAAAAAAAAAACCGCCTAAAGTTTAGGTTGTCGCTTGACATGAAATTTTCCTAAAGTTTGAAAGAACAACATTTTTAACATGTCATTAGGTCCAACAAGACCTACGAAAAATAACATGTCTTTGGTAGGTCCAACAAGGCCTAAATAAAAAAGAACAATATTTTTCGACACATCGTTAGGCCCAACAAGGCTTAAAGAAAATAACATTTTCTCACCTGCCGTTAGGCTTGACAAGCCTTAGGTAAAACTTTTTTTCAGTAAGGCCCAACAAGGTCTAAACCAATTAACATTGCCCGTTAGGTCCAACATGGCCTAAGTAAATAATCATTTTTCTTAAGGCCTAATAAAGCCTAATCAAATTGAATAACATGAGTCTAAAATGAGAGTCTTAAAGTATGCAGGATAAGGTTTCGACTTGTGAAGAGAGGGGACATTTGGAAGATTGTTCTTCACCATCTTTGAAGTTGAAGAGATTGTTGTTCAGTGATAGTCCAAGCCCAAGTGACTCCTAAATGAAACAAGAATCACTAGTTTCTTCCAAGAGCCCGTCTTTTTCCATTGTGGAAAGTAGTAATTCTAAACCTAAAGAGTTGAAAGAATTGTTGCACATTTTGGTCGTGGGCCAAACACAATTGAGAGAAGACATACAACAAATTTTCCAACATTTGCTATCTAGAGAATCTCAAATTACGCCAGGGGGGTCCAACACCAAGAACAAAGTATTGGTTACAACGACTTTGCCTATGACCAAGTCCGAGAAGAGGCTGCTCCGAAGGGTGAAGCAAATGGAGAAGGTTATCAAAAAGACCTGTAGATTTGACAAGGTGATGGATCTACAATCATTGTCTTTTTTCCCCAAGGCCCGACTACCCCCGAAGTTCAAGATCCCATCACTAGACAAGTTTAATGGCATGGGTTGTCCAATAACCCATCTAAAAATGTATACAAGGGTGATGCACCCATTGGGGGCCGATGACAAGATTTTGGCACAACTATTTCAAAACACCCTTACAGGGGTGGCTTTGAAGTGGTTTTTCAATTTGAAAGACTCTCGCACTAACATGTGGGAAGACATATGCTCGGAATTTTTCAAGCAATATCAGTTCAACAAAGAAGTGGATGTTACAAGAAGAGATCTTGAGACTACCAAACAAGGTGCCAAGGAGACCTTCTCGTCTTTCATTACAAGATGGAGGGCAAAAGCTGTCCAAATGACCTCTCGGCCTAGTGAGGAGGATCAGTTGCAAATGGTAGTTAAGAATTTGCTACCTACCTACAACAAACACTTGTTTGCGCAATACTTTCCAACCTTCAAACCCAAACTTTTAAACAGTTAATCATTAAGCTTCAAGATTCAAGTTCAAGGCCATATAAGCCAACTGTTCTACAAAGACCACACAAGTCTTCAAGTCTTCAAAATTCAAGCTCAAGGTCACGCAAGCCAACTGTTCTATAAAGACCATACAAGTCTCTAAGTGTTAAGATTCAAGCTCAGGGCCTCTCAAGCTGGCTATTCTGCAAAGACCTCACAAGTCTCTTCCTCCGACAAGGTTCACCCATAGGCTTTCCCCCTGCATCAACATCCCACAAGGACAAACAACATTACTCATGCATGAAAACTTCATCAATCTATCATTTGGTTTTACATTGAATGTTAAATGTTAAATGTTTTGTTTGAATTGTTTTGTCTCTCTTATTAATGTGAAGTGTGAAATTTTGGGATCAAGAAAGACATCTTTTAAGATGACACATTTCTCAAGCTACAAAAAATCATAAATTGAATCACACCTCAATGGTTAAAATTCACAATTTTGAATTACACCTCAACGGTTAAAATTCATTTGCTCAAAATTTGATGACAATCATCAAAAAGAATTTCAACAGACAACATTCTTCAAGACTTGCACTTCCTCATATCATTTTAAGAATAAAATTTCAAAATTCTTTTTGAAAAATACTTTTGATAAAAAAAATGAGTTCTTGGGTAACAATGACAAGCCGTGAGGTCACATAACTCAACCAATCAATTTACACTGATAATGGGATCATTTTCATTCAATTCATATAAAAAAATTTCGCCAAACACTTGGAACAATAAAAGAATGGATCCTAAAAGGCAATCAAGGAAATTAAGTCATCGAGGAATCTCGAGTTGCTTCTTCCAGAATTCCTTCTTCTACATCCGGTCATGATCTTCACATTCTTGCACATTCATTCAAAAGTGTAATAATTGGGCTTACAATGAACCATCCATACAAAAAAGAAATGAAATCCCATTAGGTCGAAAACCCGAAAGGGCGGCCTAAGCAAAAATTAGAGCTCTACAAAGAGATAAAAAAAAAAAAAAAAAAAATCAAGAAGGAACTCATCAAAAGAGCTCAAATGCTTCATGACAAAACCAAGCTCTACCAAGGATAGGAGGCCGTTTTTCATTGAACACAAAATCATCCTTGTCAATTCATGACAAATACAATCCATTGCGAGCCAACTTAGGCCTTTTAAAAAAGTGAGCCTTTTCTTTCTTGAAACCCAAAAACCAAACCTGGGTTGGGAATTCTAGATGTGCTCAAAAAGGAGATTATGGTTTCCATTCACAAGATCAAAATGTCAAAGAAAGAAGAACAAAAGAACATAGACGTCTATCTTCAACAAGGAGAAAGGCAAGATAACACTTGACATAGACGTCAACATACAAAAAAAAAAGAGTCTGACAAAGATGTCACACGAAGACAAGAAATGTTGAAAGCGTCAACACAAATACAAAGAAGACGTGATGGACAAAAGCAAAGAGAAGAAGTCACATGGTAAGATTCAATCCTTGGAATGCACACTAGGGGTACAATTGGGGAATTTGAGCCTGTATATCCTTCTTTTTCATGGCCCAAACCCGGCCTACATTTCAACTGATAAACCAAGCCTTCCTTGAGGTTTTTCTTGCTTAAGACATGAAGTTAGCTCTTCCATTGGAAGTAAAAAAAAAAAAAAAAAAAAAACACTCACTAGGTTGAAAACCCAAAAAGGGCAGCCTAGGCAATAGTTAGAGCGAAAAAAAATAATAATAATAATAATAAAATAAAATAAAATAAAAATTGATGGATGGTCCAAACACGAATTAAATTTGCCTTGGAAATATGAATTGTCACAAAAAGTTCAAACCCGAGGCACACTTTCTCGTTGCAGTCATTTCAGTCTTTCTTTGTAACTTCGACCACACATTTCCAAACTAGGGGCATTCTCCCCAGTTTATCGATTCTTTCTTCAACATGATCTACACAAGATCACATATCTCCAAATTAGGGGCATTCACCCTCGTTTGTCGATTTTCTCAATATAATCTACACATGATCATACATCTCCAAACTAAGGGCATTCTCCCCAGTTTGTCGATTCTCCTTCAATATGATCTACACAAGATCATACATCTCTAAACTAGGGGCATTCACTCTCGTTTGTCGATTCTCTCAACACGATCTACACCAGATCATACATCTCCAAACTAAGGGCATCCTCCCCAGTTTGTTGATTTTCTCTTCAACATAATATACGCAAGATTATACATCTAAAAAGTAGGGGCATTCTCGCCAGTTTGTCAATTCTCCTTCAATATGATCTACACAAGATCATACATCTCTAAACTAGGGGCATTCTCCAGATTTTTTTCGACTAAACAGTCCTCTCTCAACATGATCCACACAAGATCACATGTTTTCAAAACTAAAGGCATTTGCCCTCGTTTCTCGATTGGTCAGATTTTCAAGTTAAAGGGCACACCTCCATCATTTCCCTTAACAATATTGATTAGCAAAGTCATCCAAAACCTTTCAAAAGTTCATTGCTCTTTCATAATTCTGCTGATTCAAGAGAACTTTCATTCACTTCATCTCTTTAATTGCCTTCAAAGGATTCGACCTTACAAGCTTAAAGTGAAAGGTGAAAATGTTTATAAGGGTTTAATGACTTTAATTCCTTTAAAGTGGAAGAAAACGGTTTTGTTTTGCAACCTTTGGTTTGTCAAACATGTTTCCCTAAGAAAACAATGTTTTTTCAAAATTCTTGTCTACACAACAGATTGCATTCATTTAAAAAAAAAAAAGTTTTCAAAATGGTTTAGAAAAATCCATCTTTTCATTCTTGAAAAATCAAGGTACACAACCAAGATCACAACAACAACAACAACAAACATTTTTGAGTTGTTTGTGAGAACATAAAATCTTTCCCGACATATCGTTTTGGGTTGTTGCAAACACTTGAAAACTTTCCCAATTAAATATTTCTGATCATCCACACAAGAGATTCACAACCACATATTTCGAACTTCTAAACAAGAAGTCCACACACATATTTTGAATTTCTAAACAAGAAGTTCACTTTTTGAACTACGTTTGGACCTGATCCTCTCGGATAAAGGTACTTAGGCAATCTTCCATAAGGCTCGGTCCCACATCCACTTACACACATCCCCATCTACATATCTCATAGCCTAAAGGTTTTTGTTTTAAAGAAATCAAGCCCAAAAATTTCATTTTTCAAAATGGATCAAAAACATAGCCAAGCCCAGTACATTTTGGACCTGATTTACAAAAATTCCCGAAACCACGCTTTATTAGCTAAAAATTCCTGGCAGAATTTTATACAAGAATTTTCACAACAACAAATCAAATTGGGTTTTTCTGTAACAATATAAAATTAATCTCCACAATTTACAAATTTTTCTGGGTTGTTTTCCGCAACATAAATTTTTTCCAGTTAAAAATTCTCGGATTTCCACACAAGAAATTCACAACACTTTTTCGAAATTTCACACAAGAAATTTCTTCCTTTCGAACTACGTTTGGACCTGATCCTCTCTAATAGAAGTATGTAGGCAGTCTTCCATAAGGCTCGGTCCCACATCCGCTTACACACATCCCCATCTACACATCACATAGCCCAAATATTCTTGTTTTATAGATATCAAGCCCAAAAATTTCATTTTTCAAAATGGATCAAAAACATGGTCGAGCCCATCACATTTTGGACCCGATTTACAAAAATTTCCAGAACCATGCTTTTTTAGCTAAAAATTTATGGCACAACTCTATACAAGAATCTTCACAACAACAAATCAAATTGGGTTTTTTTGTAGCAATGTAAAATTAATCCCACAATTTACAAATTTTTTTGGGAATTTTTCCGCAACATAAAATTAATCCCAGTTAAAAATTCTCGAATTTCCACATAAGAAATTCACAACACTTTTCGAAATTTCCCACAAGAAATTTCTTCCTTTTGGAACTAAGGCAAACCTGATCTTCCCAAAATGAGGTACGTAGGCGGCCCTATAAAGGCTCAGTTGCAAACAATTTAAAGCAATTCTTTTTGCTCACTTTTTTTTTTTTTTTTGGATTGGGTTTACAAACTCATCTCCCATTAATTCTTTGAAAGAATTTCTTCGGAATCACACTTCTGGCTAAAATTCCCGACACAACAACACACAACATCAGGTTGTTTAAACTTGTAAAAATTTTCCTGAATACATTTTAATTCTTGGGTTGTTAAGACACTTAAAAAACTCCCTAACGAATTTATTAGGACTTTCCCACAAGAAGCCCGAAACACATTACATTCTGATGGCAAAAACTGGTGTCTTTCTCATACATTGACATTCGCTATACAAGCTCTGCCAACGAGGGGCATTCTGTAGACAACTCATTTTGCCACCTACATTTCAATTATAACGTGCATGGGGCTTTACGGACTAAAAATCCAAAAAACGGACCCTGACACGAAAATTTGTGCACATTTGGGGTTTTCGGTCCCAGTTTGTTCTGGGCATCCGATTGACATAAAAATACATTCACACGAGTCATTAGGTCAACACGATCACAAAGACATGACTTGAACTCAATTTGGACTCCGGGCTTTTCAGCACGGAAATTCGTGCATTTCTAGGGTTTCAGCCCGATTTTTCTCGGGACGTCCGATTGACACCAAAATAATTTTAAATGAGTCTTTAGATCAACACCATCAAAATGACGCATCATGCACTCAAATCGGACCACAAACGAGAAAGTTATCGCTAATCAAAATTTTAACGCTTCAAGTCCGCATTAGTTTAAATATGCATACATACATAAGATTATATTTCACTCATGCATGCTAAAAATACTTTTGGAAGGGCAGAAAAATTAGTTTTTCTGCCCATGCACGTTCCACGATGCATGGCCAAAAGCGGTAAGTTGAAAAAAGTAAAAAAAAAAAAAAAAATGTTTTAAATAACCCTAAATGCAATGCCGGATGACACTCTTATTTTTCGAAACAGTGCCGGCCGGCACTCCAATTTTTAAGCTAGCACTCCTTTTTTTAATCCTAGTGCTGGCCGACACTAGGATTTTAAAACACAGTGCAGGTCGGTACTGTGTTCCTGGACCACTTTCTGCACAATTTTTATTTTTTTCCAGCACGTGAAATGGACTTTGCATAGCCTTTTCCACCCATTATGACAGCCCATGGGGGGCTGGAAAACACTCCCACCTACCCACATTGACCTAGTCTTGCCTCTCCCTTTATAAATACAACTACAAGCCTCCATACAAGGAGGTTGGAAAGTGTAAAGAAAAATTAAAGAGAAATAGAGAGAGTTTTCAAGAGTGTTTTGAGTAGAAAAATTCTTTGAAGCAAACTCTCCTCTTCAAAGTTCTAAAGCTCTTGAAGGTTGAGAAATCTTTTAGATTTAACTCACCCTTCATTATCTTTGGAACCAAGACTTGGAAAATATTTGCACTTAAGCTTTCTTAAACCGAAATTCCTCTCCAAAAGTCTTAAAGGTTTTGAAGGTTGAAAAAATAATTTTGATTTTGTTCACCCTTCATCATCTTTACAACTTAGGTTTGGAATTATTTTTCCACCAACCCACATACTCAAACACTTCTTAGGATTACCTATACAACCCACAAATTGTATACACATCCTTAAAGTCATTGAGTCATAAAGCTCACAACCACACAAGTTGTGAAGCACATACTTTATTTTAATTTTGTTTTGCATGTGGGTTAGTTCTCTAACCCTTATGCTTTAATTTTCGTGTGCTTACATTATGCTTTAATTTATTGTTCTTACATTATGTTTTAATTTCTTGTATTTATATTTACAAGTTCATTATGATTATGTGTTTAAGCTTACAACTATAACATAAACATCATATTGCAACCAACATAATAACAACACGGATAATTAAAATTAATTTGTTTGCACAACATACACATATATGCATTGACATTACAGCATGCTTGGCCATTTTTAATATAAGAAGACCGATGTAAATCAGGCAAAATGGGGTGCCTAATACTTTCCCATTTTGTAACCAAGCCTCCGAACCAAAACTTTGGTTTGCATACATAGTGCCTTACAACAATATTTGATTTTCTTTTTACATAGATTGTAACTAGAAAATCCATACAATATTATTTTCTTAGATTGTATTCTAGGAGAATTTTATTTGTAACATTTACATACTATTTCATTTAGCAATTGTACAAATTCTAAAATGGAATAAAAGGGGATTACATTACTCTTGTCTTTGGAATTTCTTAATTTGATCTCTAAAATAAATTAAGTGGCGACTCCACAAACAACATGTCACATCGACCTTCAACCTCAAGGGTCAATTAAAACATTAACATTTTCATCCCATCATTTGAGACACGCTACCAATTTATTTCCAAACCGAAACCAAAATCACTTGAAACCAATTTTGGGGTTTTCGCTTCGAGTTTGAGAAAAGGGGTGAGGTTCTCACAACATGACATACAATCAAATGGACTAGAATAAACTGAACCTAACAGACCCCTAGATACTAAGGTTTTAATACGAGGAAGGGAAACGTGACTTAGACGAGAGTGCCACAACTTGATGGAGGCAAAAGCAGCAACAACGGGTGAGGAGACTGATGAGAAAGGAAAATAAAGGGAAGTAAGTTCAAACAACTGTCCAACCTTACTCCCATCCTGCACAAGACGACCACGAGAAGAAAAGAACAAGTTTAAACCAAGTTCGGTTAGTTGGCCAACAGATAAAAGATTGAGATGCAGTTTAGGAATATAAAAAACATCAGAGACAGATAAGTTGGGGGTAGAGATGGAGCCGACATGACTAACAGTCATGGCGGAGCCATCAGCAATAGTAATAGTAGGTAAGACAGGAGGAGTGTAGGCACCTGTGAGGGGAGGATTGTCCGTCATGTGATTGCAGCAGACTTTTTCCCATTCAGAAGGGATACCTCGCGTCACAGAAAGAGCAGGATTGGATGCACTGGAAGACGATGGTTGAAGTTGACTGAAGAGGGCTTGCAAATCTGCTATGCTATAAGTAGGTGTAAACAATGAGACAGGATCAAAAGATGCAGCATCGGATGATGGTACAGACCCAGAGGCAGTCAAGGCTGCAGAGCGCTGAAGAATGCGTGCATGCATTCTACATCGATCGATAGTGTGACCGTGATTCTTGCAAAAGACACAAATAAGATAAGAATTCTTCTGATTTGAATAATTAATATATATGAATCTGTGATCCACCAAAGCAACATTGCATCTTTTTAATTTCTCAATGGCCTTTTCTTGTTATTTTCATACACAGTAAAAACAAAAATTCAAAATTCAAAGTGTGTCGTT